>LPNX010944593.1:69679-80861 GCA_001517045.1 Pseudotsuga menziesii
TCTTATCCTTATGTCATTTCGAAGATGTCTTCATTGACCCTTCAATAATCTTGCTACCTTTTCAAGAATACATGTTTCATGTCTTCCCAAGTTTGTATACAATTCTCACTGAGGCTCATGAACCATCGGAGGGCTGTTCTTTTTAGAGTAATAGGAAACACATTAAACTTTTGATCATTAGAACAATAACCATATCCTCTACAGAGTATTTCGAATTGAAATAAAAATACATCAGGGTCTTCATTTTCCAAACTGTGAAAATTTGGTAGAACATGTGGGGGATGCTTTTCATTTGCGCCACTCTTCCTGAATCTCTGATGGAAAATTTGAAGGTAACAATTTATCCATATTTCTTACCTACCATCTCTTCATTATATTATTTATGTGCTATCTTGAGGCTCCTCCTTCGAGTGTTCCTGTCAACTTGTTAGTAGAATGGGTGGTGCTTACAACACCACTAAGGGGAATGATAAGATTTATGCTCGAAAGATTGAAAATAAAATAAAACTAAATGCAAACACAAAAAATTCACACTCAAAGTAAATTCAATAAACTCAAATGTAATCATGAAACCTACATGCCCTACATTAACAATGCATCTACAAAACAATGTCAAATGTAATTTTGCACCATTGATAACTTCCCTCGCAACGGCACCAAAATGTTGGGCCCATTGTATGTCATTTAATTAAAACTTAACATACAGAGTGCTAAACATAAATTATTAACCCAAGGAAGTATTTTATTTCAAATCTATCATGAAATATCTATGCAAGCACAATTTATACTTGACACTGTTATCTATTGGTATGAAATCAAAACTCATTATAAACTAGATCACACCTTCTTGAAAAGAAAACAAAGCCTAATCTTATTTGTAAATACAAACTGTAAATATAATCACACTTCAACAGAATCAATTGTTATGAAACAAGATCTAATTTCATACATCTAAAAGAAGTGCTATGTTGGCCAACGATCTATTAAATGAATTAACAACGCAACTATGACAAATCTACTGAATGAAAGCATACACCTATAATAAGCTTAATGAATGAAAGCATGAACGAAAAAATAAGCAAATATAAACAATAACACACCTACAATCAACACTACTAGCATCTGCTCATGGAAGAGGGCCCTTCCTCCACTGAGCAGACCTGGATCTCCATAATGAAATTCTACAAATCTAGAATTAAGAAACTGCGAGCATGTATTAGCATATTGAATGATTACAATAGATCTGGATCAAATCCTACATCATAACATTGTTTTCCCTTTTTCCTTCTCAATGAAATTGATTACATATTTATACATGAAATTATCTCATGGAAATGAGGAACTGAACCCCCAACTTGTGATCTATAACAGCTAAAACACGGCCGTAACTATTAACAAATTTGGAACCAGCTGCAACAATAAATCCGGAAAATACCCTCTCGAAGAACCACATCTATATCGCAAAATGTGCCTTTGTTTGGAAATTTCTTTGTGATTGAGGTAAATGAGGTTGTTACACACAAAACCCATGTCTCACATTTTCGATATTCTTTTCCATATGCCCGTAAATCAAGACCTGAATCAAGGTGTTCTTATCTGACATGCACTTTCAGTCAAGGCCATAACAACTAGCTTTGAACGTCCTATACATGACAAATCACTCCACAACCCATCATTAATAAAATTATGCATAATAGTCTTCAATTCATCAAAGATAAATGAAAATAATCATTATTAACCACTTAAAGCATCAATGGAAGTAGTATGTTGTTTTACGCACAGTTACAACAAATGGATGGAAAAGGGAATGATAAATGGGAGATAATGGGAAGAAAATGGATGAAATATATGTCAATAAGCGATGGAAAAATGGACAATTTCAGGGTCCAACAGTCATGATACAAAATTAGGGCTTTAACCCACTAAAAAACTATACAGTTGGTACAAAATTTCTATCTAGGCCTCTATTCCTATGGACCAAGGTGGTGGCCATGAAAACAACCAAATTCACTTTTAAACCACCAAGATAGTCTAACCCACGCATGGGGCACTCCTACCACATATATACGGATTGCCTTGGGTAAGTCCTTGAATTGCACCATAGGAACCCTATGTGTCATCGTGACAAAGTTGGTATATATTCTTGAAGTGTACGCTCTGTAGATGCACCTATTATGTCATCCTCTTCTCCCCTCCAACGATGTCGGGGGTAACCATCTGGTCAT
The DNA here is from genome assembly GCA_001517045.1 of Pseudotsuga menziesii. NCBI lineage: Eukaryota > Viridiplantae > Streptophyta > Pinopsida > Pinales > Pinaceae > Pseudotsuga > Pseudotsuga menziesii. The sequence goes on from LPNX010944593.1 coordinate 71,905, forward strand.
CTAGGACCTACATATGCATATGCATGATCAATTCTGTAGATGATACTGCCAAAAACATGTTTTTGTTTCCTTTACATCAAAAATACAAAAAATCAAATACTTTAAAATGCATTTGGGATTGTTACCTATATCAATGTATGTGGCACCCTGTGGTAATGGCATATCTGGGTCTCTGTGAAAGTCAATCCTTGCATATGCATAGTCATCCATTATCACAATCTATCGTTGCCACTAGTGGTAGAAGTCTAGTGGGAATGGAGTGAGTGTCCTACCTCCCATTAACCACTACATCACCTCTGCCCAACAGGTTTGTGTTGGATCTTGTATACCATGTAGAGGAACCTGAACTCTCTTGCTAAGTCCTAGTACTCACTTAAAGAATAAAGTGTTGCGTATGCTACCGAACCCAAAGTCCCTTGTACTACCCAACTTACAATCAGTCATTTGCTGTCTCATAATGTTCAATAGTGATGTGCTCCAATCATATATTGTGGGTCTCATACACTCTACTGCATAAAGCATGAGAGGCTTGTAGGCCTAATGCAATGATTCCAAACCTTGCTATCTTGGCTAGTACCAATACTATAACCCTAAGACTGAGGCTTTGAATGGAGTTCACTATTATTTTTTCATCATATAAGCTAGCATTATGATCTTAGGATATTTTCATTGAGAGAATAACAAGCACAGCAATAAAACATAAGCACATCACAAGAGACAAGAGACACAAAGAGTTTTCCTCGGGGAAACCATAAAGGAGAAAACCTCGCAACTTCCTTAGAGATAGAATCAGCACCAAAAAAGTAAAATCCTAAGACATTAAGATGATCTCCCAACAGCATCAGTCTCTCTCTCACACACTTGAGAGAGCTTCTCCTCTCTCAATCATGCGCCCTCATTGAGTGAGTGTGTTTGTTGCAAGTGATAAATAGAGAGGCTCTCACTCTCTATTTATATTCTTCTGTTCACTTGAAGTGCACTCGAACATGTCGTCCTCACTTAACAATTACTTACTAGAGCCGACATCTCTAGGAGTGTCTAATAACCCTAGTGCCCCACCACTTGTGGGGACTTTGCCTCATCCGACCAATAGGAGGGTAACACAATGGTGGGGACTACTGCCCGGACTTACAATTACTCACCTAGGGTCGACTTCACTAGGATATTATAATAACCCAAGGGCCCCATAAATATGTGGACTTTAACCCTTGACCAATAGGAGGGTTACCCATAATGACTTGACATGACTTTCTCATTATAGAAACTTCTCGAAATAAACATCAGGGTATGACATGACTCAAATACATTACAATACATCCCGGAATGAACATCAAGTTACAATAGATAAGAAATACAAGTGAATACATTCCAAAGTTACAATTACATCAACACTCCCTCTTAACTAGGAAGTTATTCTCTCGACACAATTTATTAGCACAAGTTTTCTTCTCTGTATCATCTAGGTCATTGTCAGGTCTTCGTCATTTTCAAAGTCATATTCATCTTCAAGTCATGTTCATTTGTAAGTCATCTTCATTTGGATCTGGATCATCACTTGATCTATATCATCACTGAACATCGTCACTCGATCTGGATCATCACTGGACATCATTATTGGATTTGGATCATCACTTGATCTGGATCATCACTGGACATTGTCATCACTGAATCTATATAATCACTCGATCTGGATCATCATCACTGAATCTAGATCATCACTCGATTTGGATCATCATGGAACATCATCACTGGATCTGGATCATCTCTCTATATGGATCAACATCACTGGACTGGATCTGGATCATCACTCGATCTGGATAATCACTACTGGATCATCATGACTAGATCTGGATCATCACTCGATCTGGATCATCACTGGCTATCATCACTAGATCTCGATCATCACTCAATCTGGATCATCCCTGGTACTATCTCATGATTCTTCTCATCACAGGAAGTTCTATAGAGCCAGCCCTTTTTCATGCTAGTTGTAGGCCTATCCTCCATGTAGGTCTTTTATAGCACTTACATATGATCAACACATGATATGAAGAATGGCTCATCATTTCTATATGATCAACACATGATGCGAAGATAGACACTGCACTTATATCTGACCTACTCGTCCGAAAGGCACGCCCAACACTTACATCTAACCTACTCATCAGAAAGGCATGCCCAACACTTACATCTAACCTACTCGTCAAAAATGCCTAGCACTTACATATGATCAGCACATGATGCAAAGAATGGCTCAACATCTCTATCTGATCAACACATGATGTGAAGATAGATACTGCACTTACATATGATCAACACATGATACGAAGAATGGCACTGCACTTACATCTGATCAACACATGATGCGAAGAATGGCACAACACTTACATCTAATCAACACATTATGCAAAGAATGGCTCAGCACTTATATATGATCAACACATGATGCAAAGAATGGCTCTGCACTTACATCCATCTAGGCAGGAACACATCCTTCTCACAATGATGGAAGGGCTTGCACTCATATCTGATCTTTTAGGAACCAATCCTATAGTCATATTGGAATGGCCCCCAGTCCTCCTCGACTAAGCTACCTGGTAACTGACCAGGTGCCTCCATTCTCCTAGAGAATGGAAATTGCCCTTACATCTAACCTACTCATCGGAATGGCCAACACTCACATCTTACATGGCAGGAACTTAATCCTTTATCCATGACAGAATGGTTCAGCCCTTACATCTGATCAAGTGGGAACAAATCCCTCTATCACATCAGAATGGCTACTCAATTTTTACACTCAGTGTTCCTGGTAACTGACCAGGTGCCTCCATTCCTAGAATGGCAATTTCCCTTACATATGTCCTACTCGATAGAATGGCCAGCACTCATATCTGACATGGAAGGGAGAAACCCTATCACCATGACAGAGCGGCTCAGCCCTTATATCTGACCTACTCGTCAGAATGGCTATGGATCTCAGCACTCATATATGAAATGGAAGGAACCAATCCTCTCACCGTGACAAAATGGCTCAGCCCTTACATCTGACCATGGAAGGAACCAATCCTCTCACCATGTCAGAATGGCTATGGGTATCATCACTTTCTCTTGGAGGGAACCTCGATCTGGAGAACACCAAGTCTCTCCCTGAAGTACTCGAACTTCATCCTAGCCAATGGATTCATCAATACATCAGCTATCTGTTCCTCTGTTGCAACATACTAGAGCTTCACTGCTCCTCTCTACACCATATCCCTGATATACTGATACTTGATCTTGATATGTTTCGACTTGTCATGGAACACTGGATTCTTTGACAATTTCACGCAACTCTGGTTGTCACAATGTATACAAGTAGCATCCAACTGGAGATCAAATATATCAGATAGTACCTTCCATAGCCATACCACGTCACAACTAGCTGAACAAGCTACAACATACTCTGCTTCAGCTGTACTCGGTGCCACACAGGATTGCTTCCTGCAAAACCAAGAGATCACACATGATCCTATACTGAAGCAACATCCTGAAGTACTCTTCCTGTCGATGGCACTACCTACCCAATCTGAATCAACATAACCCTCCAAGTTAATCTTTTGATTCACGTCGTACTTGAGTCCATAATCAACTGTACCCCTGCATGCTTTACCACCATCAGGTGAACATGTCTCAATGTGTTCACAGCAAAGCAAATATCTGGTCTCATGTTCGTCAATCATCTGACGACACATCGTAGCATCAATCATCTCTGATGAACCATCGCTCAATAGCTTCAAGTTCGATGCCATAGGTGTGGTCATGCAGTCCATCATCCTGAGCCTATTCAGGATCTCTACTGTATACTTCCCTTGTCCACACTTCCATGCCTAGAACATAATGCATCGACACATAACAAGAGCATCATTGGTGTTCCGCCTTCAACCTTGAATTAGAGGTTGGAATCCACTTTACTCTTAGTAAATCCTAGAGTCATCAGTAATCTTCCCAACCTTTCATACCATGTCAATCCTCAAGATATTATGTAGTCACTCCCTCTGAAGTGGAGCATCATACTCCCTCTGTCTTCTGTACTCTATGCACTGAAACATTCTGTACTGGAGTGACAAGTAGCTTCCTATGCTACTAATATGCTATGTGACCATCTAGTGTATAGACTTGCATATTCAGCCTTGTAGCAAAGGTTAAGATCTTCATCAGGCTCATCATGTATGTGTTTAAACTCTTACTGGCTACAAATGTCTCTTCGTAGTCTAGGCCTTCTTTTCGTGAGAAGCCTCGTGGTACGAATCTTGCTTTGTATCCCACAATGTTTCAATCTACTGCACGATGGAACTATGAACTTCTCTTCATGTCTCAATACTACGCCCTGACATCATTCTTCTTGAACTGGTCTTCCCTTTCTTCTTGGTGGCTAGAAGGTTCTGCATCAATGATGTCATTGCACTCATCATATTATTCTTCATTTTGAAATGTCGTCACTTGTTCTTCGGAACAAGTCTTCATTCTTATTTTCTTGTAGGCGATTATGTATGTGATATTTCCTACAAGTCAAATGCAGTTGTATGGTTATAACATTTCATAAGGAACATTCATACTGGGAAATTCTTATGCATAAATATATGATCATGCAACTGCTTTAGTCAATACAACATTCATCCATATCTCATTGAAACTTTCTAGATGCCTTCCATCTCTACCAGGACAACATTGAGTTTGTGCACTAATCCAATATGTCAGCAAAGAGGTTTCATTCTGTTAGTTTTTCAACATTTAAGCTAGCATTATGTTAAGATCTTTTCACTGAGAGAATAACAAGCACAACAATCACATAATCACATCACAAGAGACAAGAGACACAAAGATTTTTAGGAGGGGAAACCAGAAATGGAGAAAACCCCTCAACTTCCTCTAATATAGTATCACCACAAGATGTGATCCCAAAACAATAAGATGACCTCCCAACACAACAACAGCCTTCTGTCTTCTGTCAAGCCAAAGTATTTCCTTCTCCAAAGGTGAGCCACACTTGAGAGAGTAAGTGATGTAATTCACAAGTGATAAATAGAGAGACTCTCACTCTCTATTTATATTCTTTCGTTGACTTGAAGTGCACTCAACCATGTAGGCTTAACTTATAATTAATTACTTGAGCCTACACCTTAATTAGTGTATAATAACCCAAGTGCCCCTAAACTGTGGGGACTTACCTAATGACTTGATATGACTTGTTTACATTATTAATCCTCCCGATCGGAACATCGGGGCATGACCACATGACTCAAATACATAATAGAAACATCCCGGAATAAACATTGGGTTACAATATATAAAATACATATAACAATACATTCTGAAGTTACATATACATCAACACTCCCTCTTAACTAGGAAGGTATTCTTTCGACACAAATTTTAGCACTGGTCTTCTTCTCTGTATCACTAGATCATGTTCGTCTTCAAGTCATCTCTGTCATCAAGTCTTCTTCGTCTTCAAGTCATCTTCATCTTCAAGTCATCTGGATCTGGATCATCTCTCAATCTGGATCATCATAGGACATCATCACGGGATCTAGATCATCACTCGATCTGGATCATCATCACTGAATCTAGATCATCACTCGATCTGGATCATCATCACTGGACTGGATCTGGATCATCACTCGATCTAGATCATCACTGCTAGATCTGGATCATCACTCGATCTGGATCTCTCGGAGTCATCATAACTAGATCTGGATCATAGCTCGATCTGGATCTCCACTGGTCATCATCAAGTGTGTACTATCTCGTTATAGGAAGTTCTACAGAGCCAGCCCTTTTTCATGCTGGTTGTAGGCCTACTCTCATGTAGGTCTTCGCCTAGCACTTACATCTGACCTGCTCGTCAGAAAGGCACGCCCAGCACTCACATCTGATCATGTAGTAAACTACAATCACATCAGAAAGGCCCAGAACTCACATTCACTAGTATGATAGGACACATCTACTATCATCTGTGAAATGGCTCTGCACTTATATCTGACCTACTTGTCAGAAAGGCACAATCCCATCCAGGGGAACACATCCCCACACTGATGGGAGACTCCTATCCAGACAGGAACACATCCTATCACCGTGATAAGATATTTCTGCACTTACATCTGACCTCCTCGTTAGAAAGGCACAATCCCATCCAGGGGAACACATCCCCACACTGATGGAAGACTCCTATCCAGACAGGAACACATCCTATCACCGTGATAAGAGATTTCTGCACTTACATCTGACCTCCTCATCAGAAAGGCACAATCCCATCCAGGGGAACACATCCCCACACTGATGGAAGACTCCTTTCCAGACAGGAACACATCCTATCACCGTGATAAGAGATTTCTGCACTTACATCTGACCTCCTCGTCAGAAAGGCACAATCCCATGCAGGGGAACACATCCCCACATGGAAGACTCCTATCCAGATAGGAACACATCCTATCATCGTGATAAGAGATTTCTACACTTACATCTGACATGGAAGGAACTAAATCCTTTAGCCATGAACAGAATGGCTCTACCCTTACATCTGACCTGCTCGTCAGAATGGCACAATCCCACCCAATGATGGAAGACTCTCACCCACAATGAGGAGATATTTCTGCACTTATATCTGACATGGAAGGAACTAAATCCTTTAGCCATGAACAGAATGGCTCTGCCCTTACATCTAACCTGCTCGTCAGAATGGCACAATCCCACCTAATGATGGAAGACTCTCAACCACAATGAAGAGAGATTTCTGCACTTACATCTGACATGGAAGGAACTAAATCCTTTAGCCATGAACAGAATGGCACAGCCCTTACATCTGACCTACTCGTCAGAATGGCTCTCAATCTCAGCACTCATATCAGTCATGGAAGGAACCAATCCTCTCACCATGACGGAATGGCTCAGCCCTTACATCTGATTTGCTCATCAGAATGGCTTTGGATCTCTAGCACTCATATCTGACATGGAAGGAACTGAATCCTCTCACCATGACAGAATGGCTCAGCCCTTACATCTGACCTGCTCATCAAAATGGATTTGGATCTCTAGCACTCATATCTGACATGGAAGGAACTGAATCCTCTCACCATGATAGAATGGCTCAGCCCTTACATCTGACCTCTGGGAGGAAGCCTCGATCTGGAAAACACCAAGTCTCTCTCTGAAGTACTCGAACTTCAGCCTTGCCAATGGCTTCATCGATACATCAGCTATCTGTTCCTCCGTCGCAACATACAGGAGCTTCATAGCTCCTCTCTGCACCATATCCCTGATATAGTGATACTTGATCTCGATATGCTTCGACTTGTCATGGAACATTGTATTCTCTGACAACTTCACGCAACTCTAGTTGTCACAATGTATACAGGTAGCATCCAACTGGAGATCAAATATATCAGACAGTAGCTTCCGCAGCCATACTGCCTCACAACTAGCTGAACAAGCTGCGACATACTCTGCTTCAGCTGTACTCAGTGCCACATAGGATTGCTTCCTTCTAAAACAAGAGATCACACCTGATCCCATACTAAAGAAACATCTTGAAGTACTCTTCTTGTGGATGGCACTTCTTGCCCAATCTGATTCAACATAACCCTCCAGGTTAATCTTTTGATTCACATCGTACTTAAGCCCATAATAAACTGTACCCATGCATGCTTTGCAACCATCAGGTGAACATGTCTCAATGTGTTCACAGCAAAGCAAATATTTGGTCTCAGGTACATCAAGGACCCAATCATCTGACAATACATCGTAATATCAACCGTCTCTGAAGAAGCATCACTCAATAGCTTCAGGTTTGATTCCATAGGTGTGGCCATGCAGTCCATCATCCTGAACCTCTTCAGGATCTCTACTACATAATTCCCTTGTCCAAGGAATATTCCATCTGTACTCTGCCACACCTCCATACCTAGAACAATAGTGCATCGACACATAACAGGAGCATCACTGGTCTTCCACCTTCAACCTTGGAGCATAGGTTGGAATCCACTTTACTCTCAGTAGAGCCTAGAGTCATCAGTAATCTTCTCATCCTGTTGTACCATGTCGAACCTCAAGATATTCTATAGTCACTCCCTCTGAAGCGGAGCATCATACTCCCTCTGTCTTATGTGCTCTATGCACTGAAAACATTCTGTACCAGAGTGACAAGTAGCTTCCTATGCTACTAATATTCTATGTGACCATCTAGTGTATAGACTTCCTTGACATCATTCTTCTTGAACTGGTCTTCCCTTTCTTCTTGGTGGCTGGAAGGTTCTGCATCAATGATGTCATTGCACTTGTCATATTATTCTTCATTTTGAAATGTCATCACTTGTTCTTTAGAACAAGTTTCGTCCTTCTTTGCTTGCGGGTGATTATGTATGCGATCTTTCCTACAAGTCAAATGCATTTGTATGGTTAGAACATTTCATATGGAATATTCATACTAGAAAATACTTATGCATAAATATATGATCATGCAACTACTTTAGCCAATACAACATTCATCCATATCTCACTGAAACTTTCTAGATGCCTTCCATCTCTACCAGGACAAGATTGAGATTGTGCACTAATCCAATATGTCAGCAAAGAGGTTTCATTCTAGATAAGTAGCAATGGAGAATTTGGATAGCACCATGAGCTACTTACCCATCACATGCATATTACTAGTATACTGTCATTAATGCAATCATCCTATCATGCATAATACATCAACTGAACATAAACAAATGCATAACAAAATAATATCATGAAATGACAATTGAATACTTATCTTTATTTGTTTCGAGGGTAGACTCCTTCTTGAGCCTTCAGCTTCATCGTCTTCTTCATTCATAGATGCATCGTTTCTTATCCAAATGCTGAGGTGGATAAGAAGTTCTTCAAGAGTTGAGTTCTTCATATTCCTCATTGCTTGAGGGATCTTCTTTTCTTGATCT
>LPNX010944593.1:81257-99218 GCA_001517045.1 Pseudotsuga menziesii
AACTACCGCATCATCAATAGTCTTTCCTTATGGCCACATGATGATTTGACCATCTATGAATGCAACCTGCATTCCAGAGTCTAGCTTGTATGAAGATTCCTCACTACCTTTTATTGGATATTGGTAGTCATCTACAAGTTTCACCTTGTGAGGTGATTCATGTTCTGATAGTCTTACAAAGGATTCCTTGAATCCCATCATATGTTTGGAAGCCCCACTGTCTATAAGCCAATAATCATTTCCATGAGTAATGTTACCTATGAGAGCTTATATTAGAACATATTCATCCTCGCTTGAAGAATATTCTCTTTCATATCTGGATCTCTTTCTGGATGGTTCATCATCCTCTGCAGCATGAGCATGATGTCTTCTTTGGCCTCGTCTCCCTCTAAAACTGGAACCTCCATACTCATGTAGGTGTCCAATCCATTTTCTTCAGAGAGATCATATACTTCCAGGTTTGGAAGTTTTCAACTTTCGCAAGCTTTTAACTAAGCTGATGTGATATATCATATTTGAAATGAGAACCTCAAATGGAAATAGCAAAGGATTAGATCTTACCGATTTGAGGTGTCCGTCCTTGTCTCGGAGTTCGTTGATCTAGGGTTTGTCATAGAAACCCTAATTTTCAAAACTTGGAATCTTTCAGATCTAATTGGATAAACAGATAGATCTCTTCAATTGGAGCTGTCCAATGTACTCCTTTTCTGAAAACAGTGAAGGGAAACTCCCAGAACAGGAAGCCCTAATTTTCTGATTTCTTCTGCAGAAATGTTTGTTACTGTTTCTGTGATATCTCTGAAATTACTAATTCTCTATATCTAAAATTTCTCACTGAGGTAACCTCGCATGTCCCTGATCCAAAACCATAGGTTTCATCAGCATTGGTTTCACCATTGGGGATTTATGATCCTTTTCCCAAGGTGACCTTTTTACTGGACTGTTCAGAACAACGAAGTTGTACGGAATGCCACGTGTCACTGGTTCATCTTCTGAGTCTGATATTTGGACCATAGAAATTAAAGTCCATGAAATTTCTAGAACATCTTCAGGAATTCCATTTGGACCTCTTTAGCCCAAGATATTACAGATCTCCCCAGGTGACCTGTTTATGGATGATTTCTGGAAGAGGCTAGAACCCTAACTTGGAGAGATCATATCGCCCAGAATATAGCGAATCAGAGGCTGAAATTTGGACACAGTGTTCATCAGGATTTTATCTTCGGCCCCTGAACTTTGCAGCTTCTGATACTTCTCCAATCGCGGAATATAGAGACTGTACCAAAACTTAGCAGTTTTAGTATTTAGGGTTTCTCCTAGCTCAGGGTCAAACTAGGGTTTGACTTTCCCGGAGTTTCACCGAACCAAATTTATTGATCCAGGTCTCTAAATTTCGGTTTTGATGAGGAGAAAAATCCTATTCTAGCCTCACTCAAAAATTCCTCTTCTGTAGAAAGCCCTAATTTCCACATCGAAACTAAAAATGCTTGAAATTGAATTTCGCATCGACAGAAAGATGCACCATTTAATGGAGAGTCATCTTAGCATACTTTTGCTGAAAATCTATGGAGGAAGATCCACAAAATAGGAAGCCCTAGTTCCTGTAGCAGCACAATGTCTTCTTCTCAGGTTAGCTTTGATACCATGTTAGTTTTTCAACATTTAAGCTAGCATTATGTTAAGATCTTTTCACTGAGAGAATAACAAGCACAACAATCACATAAGCACATCACAAGAGACAAGAGACACAAAGATTATTAGGAGGGGAAACCATAAATGGAGAAAAACCCTCAACTTCCTCTAATATAGTATCACCACAAGATGTGATCCCAAAACAGTAAGATGACCTCCCAACACAACAACAGCCTTCTGTCTTCTGTCAAGCCAAAGTATTTCCTTCTCCAAAGGTGCGCCACACTTGAGAGAGTAAGTGATGTAATTCACAAGTGATAAATAGAGAGACTCTCACTCTCTATTTATATTCTTTCGTTGACTTGAAGTGCACTCAACCATGTAGGCTTAACTTATAATTAATTACTTGAGCCTACACCTTAATTAGTGTATAATAACCCAAGTGCCCCTACACTGTGGGGACTTACCTAATGACTTGATATGACTTGTTTACATTATTAATCCTCCCGATCGGAACATCGGGGCATGACCACATGACTCAAATACATAATAGAAACATCCCAGAATAAACATCGGGTTACAATATATAAAATACATATAAGAATACATTCCAAAGTTACATATATATCAACACATTCTAGATAAGTAGCAATGGAGAGTTGTATAGCACCATGAGCTACTTACCCATGACATGCATATTAATAGTATACTGTCATTAATGCAAACATTCTATCATGCATAATACTTTACTAAATATAAAAAAATGCATAACAAAACAATGAAATGACAATTGAAGACTTATCTTTTTGTTTCGTGGGTAGACTCCTTCTTGAGCCTTCAACTTCATCATCTTCTTCATTCATAATAAGCACCATTTCTTATCCAAATGCTAAGGTGGATAAGAGGTTCTTCAAGAGTTGAGTTCTTCATATTCCTCATTGCTTGAGGTATCTTCTTTGGAAGGTGAGAGCTTGATCTTCATTTGCTTCCATCTTCTCTTCTCTTCTTATGAGCCGAGCTTCTTCTTCTTCTCGAGTATGCTGAAAGCAATCAATTCCTTCTGGAACACATTCCTTGAATGAATGAATTCCATGATCCTGGGAGGCCATTCAAGGTGGCCATCACCACTTCTACATTCTTCACTTTTTCTTTTACTACTTCAAGTTTTTCTTTGATTTGAGAGACCCTTATGACTACATGGTCTCTGCATTCTAGATCTTCACATTCTTCAACTAGTTTCTTAAGGTCATATTCTGATCTATGTTCTTTCCTTCAAATAGCATGGTCAAGGAATCAAACATCATTAGTGTCTTTAGGGAAGACACTTGTGGTGCAAGTTGATTCGTGACTGAATCAACCATGATCTTCTTGGCCTTGACCAAGTTCTTCTTGTGTAAGGCTTCTAGCCTTATCTCCCTCTGGAACTGGAACCTCTATACTCATGTAGGTGTCCAATCCATTTTCTTCAGAGAGACCATATACTTCCATGGTTGGAATTTGTTCAAATTCACCAATCTTATCATCAAGCTGATGTGATAGATCACTTTAAAATGAGAACCTCAATTCAAAATAGCAAAGGATTAGATCTTACTGATTTGAGGTGTCCGTCTTGGTTTCGTAGTTGGTTGATCTAGGGTTTGTCACAGAAACCCTAATTTTAAAAACTTGGAATCTTTCAGATCTTATTGGATATATAGATATATATTCTCAAATGGAATTGTCCAATGTACTCCTTTTCTGAAGATAGCAGAGGGAAGCTCCCGGAACAGGAATCCCTAATTTTCCAATTTCTTCTGCAGAAATGCCTGTTATTGTTTGTGTGATATATCCTAAATTTCTGCTCCTATGTGTCTGAAGTTTCTCACTGAGGTAACGTAGTATTTCCCTAATCCAACGCTACATTTTTTATCACAATTGGTTTCACCATTTTGGATTTATTATCCTTTTCCCAAGGTGACCTGTCACAGGACTGTTCAGAACAGTGAAGTTGTACGGCATTCCACGTGTCATGGGTTAATCTTCTAAGTCTTATATTTAGAAAAATGAACTTGCAGTACATTCCCTTTCTGGAAAATCTTCTAGAATTCCATTTGGACCTCTGTAGCCCAATATATTGCAATTCTCCTCAGGTGTCACGTTTAAGGATGAATTCTGGAAGAGACTGGAACCCTAACTTGGAGGGATCGTATCTCCCAGAATATAGCGAATCTGAGTCTCATTTTTGGACACAGGATTCATCATGATTGTATCTTCGGAGCCTGCAATTTTCAGATTCCGAGACTTCACCAAACTTGGAATATAGTGACTATACCAAAACTTACCATTTTTAGTATTTAGGGTTTCTCTAGCTTGGGGTCAAACTAGGGTTTGACTTTTCGAGAGTTTCATCCAACTAAATTTCTTGATCCAAGTCTCTAAACTTCAGTTTTGATGTGGATAAAAATCCTATGCTGGTATCACTCAAAAATTCCTCTTCTATAGAAAGCCCTAATTTCCGCATCGAAAACTGAAAATGCTCAGAATCAAATTCTGCTTCGACAGAAAGATGTGCCCTTCAATGGAGAGTCATCCTAGCATACTTTTGCTGATAAATTGTTGAGAGAGACACAAAAAGTACGAATCCCTAGCTTCTATAGCTGCACAATGTCTTCTTCTCAAGTTAGCTCTGATACCATGTTATTTTTTCATCATATAAGCTAGCATTATGATCTTAGGATCTTTTCACTGAGAGATCAACAAACACATCAATAAAACATAAGCACATCACAAGAGACAAGAGACACAAAGCACTTTCCTCTAGGAAAACATAAAGGATAAAACCCCACAACTTATTTAGAGATAGAATCAGCACCAAAACAGTAAAATCCCAAGACATTAAGATGATATCCCAACAGCAGCAGTCTCTCTCTCACACACTTGAGAGAGCTTCTCCTCTCCCACTCATGCGCCCTCATTGAGTGAGTGTGTTTTTTGCAAGTGATAAATAGAGAGGCTCTCACTCTCTATTTATATTCTTCCGTTCACTTGAATTGCACTCCAACATGTCGGCCTCACTTAACAATTACTTACTAGAGCCGACATCTCTAGGAGTGTCTAATAACCCTAGTGCCCCACCACTTGTGGGGACTTTGTCTCCTCCGACCAATAGGAGGGTAACACAATGGTGGGGACTATTGCCCCAACTTACAATGACTCACCTAGGTTCAACTTCACTACGATATTCTAATAACCTAAGGGCCCCATAACTATGGGGACTTTAACCCTTGACCAATAGGAGGGTTACCCATAATGACTTGACATGACTTTCTCATTATAGAAAATTCCCAGAATAAACATCGGGGTATGACATTAATAAAATACATTACAATACATCCCAGAATGAACATCAGGTTACAATAGATAAGAAATACAAGTGAATACATTCTGAATTTACAATTACATCAACATTCACAAGAACCTCGCTTTCGATATTTTCAATATCTAGAAGGCAATAAACTGTTATATACTCCTCGATGGTGACCCCACCTCCCAACCCACCAGCACTCAATTTTACTACCTTTCCTTGGTAGGATAGTCCAATAATGAAGTAGATATCCTCCACTTCTAGTCTCATGGGCATCCCATATAGTTGAATATCAACAAGCATCTGTAGAAGCCTTGGTTGGGCCCTCAAGCCCCAAGTTTCTAAAACTTGTACAATATGCATCCTTTTAGTGCTTGTTGAGAAATTATGTCATCGTGGAATGCACTATCCACATATTCATGCTCACGCTTCCTCCACTATAACGCCATCCTACAAAACAAACATTCATTTTGATGACAATTTGTTTTTAGTTTGGACATCTGCAACTTGTACACGACTTGAACTTTATGCTGGCCATCTCCCATATGGACTACCATTTATATCAAATTATAATTGCATTTTCATGCGTTCGATTGTTGTATTGAGCTTTATGTCGTCTCCCCACTTCAATTTTATGATCCATTATGCCTGTGATTTCCTCAGTCCCATCCAAGCAAATTCTTTCATATATCTCTTGAACATGTTGGACCTGAACACCTTTATTTGTGTGATGGGATATCCGACGATGGTTGAACATGTTAGACCTTGACACCTTTATTCATGTGATGGGACATGAAACAGTAGCAGTTTGTGTAGAAGGCCTCCAATCTTTGTGGCATCACATACATGCTACCTCGTTGATCGTGATAGAATCCATGAGATGTAAGCTCTCATGCCCAGATTCTAGTGTGTTATCAGATATCTTCATTCAATATGGATATTTTTTTTCACTGTATGTTGTACATGGAAATGACCACATGTGACATATATATATTATGCCTATTCATGGCCATTGCACTATTATGTATCTCGGACTGCTACACTTCATATTTGTAGTCACATGTTGAGATGTATCATTGTATTGTACTAATGAGTGATTGGTTTTTCCATATGGGTCTTCATTACTCCACTTCTAGGATTCTTATATTGTATTTAGACCATCATGTTACCTCTATGACCTCACACATTAGGGGGCATCTATTATAGAATATTTTACCACACTTGGTAAATCATTTTTTTATGGCCTTCCATATCCATATGCATACTATTTGGACCCCCTTTGCTCAAAATAAAATTTCATGATCCAAGAAATCCTTTAAAAAAGTCATATTTATTGATATATGTAGGTCACTAGCTTACAGAATGTGTGTACATGCAGCTTGCTCCACTATGACCCACATACATCAGGAAATGTGCCCAAAAATAAAATATTTGGAGTTTTCCTTAATGACTCATGAATAACTTGACCTTTGGCATTCCATATGCCTTGAAACGTTCTGAATCGACCCTTCACTGC
This sequence comes from Pseudotsuga menziesii, assembly GCA_001517045.1. Taxonomy (NCBI): domain Eukaryota; kingdom Viridiplantae; phylum Streptophyta; class Pinopsida; order Pinales; family Pinaceae; genus Pseudotsuga; species Pseudotsuga menziesii. The sequence goes on from LPNX010944593.1 coordinate 87,749, forward strand.
CTATTGAAGGGCTATATATTGAGTCCCTTGGATGCATTAGAGGAGGAGAACTTATGAGAGAAACAAAACTATAGTGGATATGGGCCCCATTCATACATGCTTCGGTCTACATCCCTTTGTCCTTTTGAGCAGCCATTGACGCTCTTCCCAAGCTTTCCATTGTCTTGTGAGCTTGCCATTGATATGGAGGATTGAAGTGGTGGAGGCTCAAGTGGAGGACTCAGTCTATCGATTCCGACAAGGTGTCGACAAATTTTGTCACTTGTATCTTTGTTTATAATTAATAGAAATATCCATTTCTCTTCCATTGTATGTGTGTAAATATGAATTTCATTGTCCCTAGATGTAGTTGATTTCATTTATACATATTGGATTTATATATACTATAGTAGTTCTAACACTTAATATATATCATGCTTTTCTATTTCGTTGTTGTTGAGAATGGAATGTACTTGCAAGTGTGGTTGAAAATCTCAATGGGGATCTACTACAACCGTCTAGAATAAGGTATGTTCTTCATCACTTAGTGTTAGCTTTATTTATCTCTACTATATATGGAAATGGATTGATTTTTGGTGTCATACTGTCTATTTTGGTCTACCCCAATCCATAGGATGTTTCTTCATTACATTGCCTAATTTTATCCTTTTGCTATTGGTGGGGCAATTTGGAAAACATGAAAGTGCTTCAAATATCTCAAGTTAAGCACTAGTGAGGGTCGAGTTTCTCCTTAGTGGATGATAATAACACACAATCACAGTACCATATGCTCAGGTTACTCATTTCTTTCAATTTCTTAACTTTGCAATCTAAAAACAAGCTTTAATATTGTATCATTTGAACCAAATCAGTTATAAACCCATGAGACATTCCCTTTGGATGGTATCATTAACCCTAAAATAGGATACATGCCTAATTCTAATGTATGGTGGAACAAGGTAGGGTTTTCTCATCCTAGAAAGGGTTTGGGACCAAACTTCAATAGATTGGGTCCTAAATGAAACAAACACAATCCATGAACTAGGCTCCAAACCACAAGATATACCTTCCAAGTACAAAGTGTTTCTTGATAGTGGAATCTAGATCCATTATACGATTTGGCACACCAAAGAAATGCCTCCTCAGCCAAATCATTTTTGAGGCCCAATTTAAATTTTTGAGGCCCTCAAATAACTACTTCTTATGCACATGAAAAATGAATGAAGACTTGGACCACAATACAAGCCCACCATAAGGAATATTTGGCATGCAAGTGTGATGTAATACTATTTTGGAGATTTGGTAAACTAGGGAAGGTTATCCTTTCTCCAAACCTTATTTTACCTTCCATCTCTTTGGCATGTCAAATAAGAGGTAGTTACAAGGATCTATTGCATATAAGAGGTAGTTACAATGAGTTATTGCATATATTTGACCTTATTTGACCTTCCATCTCTGTTACAGGTCAAATAAGAGGTAGTTACAAGGATCTACTACATGGATGCATGGATACATGGTTACCCCACATTGTCATGACTTATAAAAAATTGGCATACAATATACTAGTTTAGATGTTATATTTCTCATACTCTAGATATCGGGTGTGCTTGATAGACTCAAACCTTAATTATGTTCCAAATTGTGTGCCAACAATTATGGGCATTCCTTTACCAATTATGGGAATTAATGTATGAGATTTGTTTGTTTAGTGTCAAACCCATTCCCATGGCCGATATACCTCATTTCATGTATACCTCATCATGACCACATAAGCATGCCAAGGATACCACTAATGCATAGTGCCCTGTTGAATACCTCAAATACTTGTGGACATAAAACTTGCAAATGTGTCACAAACCCATGTTTGTGTATGGGTGATTCCATGAAGGCGGGTAACACTTTTTGGCCAAATTTGGCGATGAAAACCTTATTTTTTACTCATGTGCTAGATAGAAGCCCCCAAAATGTATATATGCCATGTGAATTTCGACTTGTAGTAAAAAAAAAATGGTAGAATATTATGTTGGCTTCCCAATGATATTTTTTTAAAAGTATTCCGATGTCATTTAATGTGTGAAATTTCTCATTTAATGAACTGTGTGACCTTAACAATCTGAAGAAGTTAATAAGTGGCTCATGTCCAACCCCAATAATTCAATCTTACATTAATAATTAAAAAAAAAATTATATGAGGATGATCTACACAAAATGTACTGTGGTATGCATAGTTTTTTGTTAATTTATTTCACAATATACAATTATTTATTATTTTTGGAAAGTGATCACATCTGATTTCAGCATCATTTTATACACATGTGTGTCCATCCTAGTTTTTTTTCCACTGTTTTAAAAAATTGAAAAACCAAAGATACCCTTTTCAAGAGGACGTGTCAATGTGTAGGCTGTGCATTTTAAATATATTTTTGGATGTGTATTTTTTACCTTGCGTATTTTTCTTTGAGCTGCTTCGAAGTTGTTGTGAGGTTTTCTAAGTGTATGTTTTAGAACTAATTAAAAAAAATCCCATATGAATTCCAGAACGTATGCATGATACCTCAATGGATAGAGGATTTGGTGATAAATCTATCGGTATGAACTCCGCTCAGTTATGTGCAATGAATGGCAGGGTTTACACACCCAGAAGACACAATGAAACATTGATTTTCTTGCAAGAGGGATAATTCTCTGTTTTTTAGGCCCTCGATTGAGGTATTGAGCTTGATCAAGGTATTAATATCCCTCAATCGAGGTTTTTAAATAATATTGATCGAGGTTTTATTAAACCCTCGATCGAGCTACCATTTAAACCTCTTTTTATAAAAATTTTGGCAGAAGGATGTCGATCGCAGCCTTAAAACCTTGATCGAGGTTTTCTTAAAACCTAGATCAAGGTCTTAAAACATAGATCGATGTTTTTTTAAAACCTAGATCGAGGTACATTTTTGTGTTTTTTCCGAAAGCTTCTTGCTAAAAAGTCTAACCCATCTCCATGGATGTACCCGTATGTAGACTTAAATATCCTCGAAGAAAATTTGTGCACAAATTTGTGTCTTTATGACAACTTGTACCACCTTAAAAAATTATCTGTACTAGCAAGGTAACAAAGCAATAAGCTTATATATTATTTTATTGGAAGAAAGTCATTTCAACATCCATAAGACCTTACATTATTGTATATATATGTTTATTGGACTTATATCTTTAAGAATATCAAAAATATATCACCTAAGAGCGCAATATCATCATCCGCTTTTAGAATTGGGATCACCTTTACTCTCTTTTTAATCCAAATCTCAAAGCATATTCCATGATGATTTCAAACTATGTCTCACATAGTTTAACATCACATAGGCTTGAAATTTTGATGATTCCTTCTTATACGAACTTGAGGCATTCAAAAATTATTTGAGGCATTTTTTCCAACTTAGGACATGGAAGACAATTAAAGAAAAAATCCATTACTAATCAACATATGCATTTTCAAGCCTGGGGGAGAATTGCTAACTATGTATGATGATAGTGAAAAATGCATGCCTTAATGCCTTCTAATTTTCTAATATGAATTATGCATACCCAACAAGATCCTATTTGAATTGTTTTCCCATGTTGCAGGTAGAACCAAACATGTATTTGTTATATATTTATTCCTTGAGCAAGGGGAGCTCAGTAAGAGTTATATCCACTAGATGTCAAAATATCAGAAGAAAATTCCAGAAATGCATGAAATGTTTTCTCGTAGAAGGGGGGTTATGTTCCTATGATGATGAGACAATAGTTGACATCAAGGTGCCCTTGAGGTACAAATATATAGTTAACAATGGGTACCCAAGGATATTTCTCAACTAAACACACATTTTTGTGTGAATGAGAGAATATATCAAATTGCACCATATCCATTACATGGTTTAGGTTGTTTTGTATGGATCGCACCATGGTCGGTTACAATAGATGTACATATTTGATGGAGTATGTTGGACCCTATTACAAATACAAATATTAGGTGTGCCTAGTCCAATATATGCAAAGTATGCACATATATGGATTTTAAGGAAATTATTTATAGCCAAAAGAAAAAGATCAAAATAAAAGACCAACATTGTACATTGACGGAAGGCCAAAAGCCACAGGGAATATTGCAGGGTTCATAAATAGTACACAACCAGGGTCTACAATTAAGAAACCCAACTGCATATTTTAGGGACATGAAGAAAACCATGTTTTTGTATGTTCCATTAAATCAATAGATGTAGGGGAATATTCTCTTATTAATTACATTTTGAATCCAGTCAATACAAACACAGTTACTATGGGAGTGGCACATCTAACAAATTGCCCAACCTTTTAACTATTTTTTTTATATTTTAAGGATTTTTTGTTAGACTATTGTTATAATTTTGTTTAAATTTTCTATATTTACTTTGTAGGATAGTGATCGGGGCATCTCCCAATAGTTAGTCAGAGGAGTACAACTTCCTCAAGGTAGCAGATATACATCTTTGTAATAGTACAAATATAATTTGAAAAAAGAGTTTTTTTGTTGTGTTTTTTCATGAGTATATTCATTTGGTTTATATAATGTTATTTGTATATTTCTTGTAGAGTGTTGATCGAGGAAACCACCAGGCTGTTGATCATAATACAACAATCTCAAGGAAACATGTATACCTCATTGTAATTGTACAATTTAAATACGTCAAAATGTTTTCTTATTATGTTGTTTCCATGAGTATTTTGATTTCATTTGGATAATGTTTTCTATGTTTTTAATGTATCTTGTTGTAAGGGGCACCTACCTAGCAGTAGATGATACCGTACATGCCTCGAGGAAGAAGGTATAGATCGATGCAATCACACAAATTTAATATGAACAATTTTTTTTTTTTGTTGTGCTTTTTCATGACTATATTTGATTCATTTAGATAATGTTATGTATATACTTGTTGCAGAATGTTGATTGAGGAAACCACCCAGTTGTTGATCAGATGATAACAGACTTGGGAAAACATGTATACCTAATTGTAATTGTATAATTCAAATACGTCAAAATGTTTTCTTATTATGTTGTTACCGTGAGTATTTTGGTTTCATTTAGATAATTTTTTCTATGTTTTTGATGCAGGGTGTTGTAAGGGGCACCTCCCTATTAGTAGATCGGGGTAGGTCCCAAGCATATGGTCAGAGGAGTACAACTTCCATAAGGAAGCATGTATACATATTTGTAATAGTACAAACATAATTTGAAAAAAAAATAAAAATTCTATGTTTTTTCTTTAGTATATTTGTTTGGTTTATATAATGTTATTTGTATATTTATTGCAAAGTGTTGATCGTGGAAACCACCCTTCTATTGATTAGACTACAACTGCCTCATTTCAACAAGTATACCTTATTGTAATTGTACAATTTAAATACACCAAAATGTTTTATGATTATGTTATTTTTGTGAGTATTTTGGTCTAATTTGGATAATTGTTTCTATGTTTTTGAAGCAAGGTGTAGTAAGGGGAACCTCCCTAGTAGAAGATGATACCAGACCTTCTTCAAGGCAACAAGTATACATCGCTGCAATTGTACAAGTTTAATATGAACAAAAAAATTTGTTGTGTTTTTTCAAGAGTATATTCGATTCATTTAGATAGTTTTATATATATACTTGTTGTAGAGTGTTGATCATGGAAACCACCCAATAGTTGATCAAACAACAACAGACTCAGGGGAACATATATACCTGATTGTAATTGTACAATTTAAATACGTCAAAATGTTTTCTTATTATGTTTTTAGCATGAGTATTTTGGTTTCGTTTCGATAATTTTTCTATGCTATTTTATGCAGGGTGTTGTAAGGGGAACCTCCCTATTATCGAGGAAGGTCCCATATAACCATTGATCTGATGAGTAGACGATCCTTGCGGCAGTAATATTGAATCATAATATAAATTAATTTATTACTTTATAATTTTTACTTGTAGATGATGGTGAATTTATAAAATCTGGTTTGTATTTAAAGGATTTTATGTGACCACACACTAGTGGTAAAGGCAGTTTTGGCTCCAGTGATGCTTGTGGAGAGTCATCACATGAGAAAATGACTCCACATACATCTCATGTGCCACTATTATCAACTGAACAATCAACAACATGTTTCATGACACCCCTGATTCCAAATGTGAGTGCACCCTCTAGTGACTGGTGGAAACGAGATTGTATAGTAGAAAGGTTCGATGCAGAGCCTACTAGTATTGATATTGATGAAGCAACATTTCCTGTGTCACTATCACGAGTACAATACAAACAAAAATTTTGGTGGACAAAGAGCTCATTCTAATAAAGATAGATAAGATCCCAGGTTATTATTATGCATTCTTCAAGCTAGTGTTTATAATTTGATTGTAATATACCGATAAAACATTGTCTTTCAAATAATGATTCCATGATAATTTTGCAGGAAATGATGTTTTTAATAAACATATAATTAATTTTTCCTTGGATATATTTGGGTCCACCATCTACACAAGGTGGGATAAACAAATTTAAAATTTAAAATATGATCTCACTAATTGGTTGTTTGGCATGTTTGACAATGAGACATTTAATAGATCCACAGTCCTAAAGAAGGTTGGAAAACATATGAATATTGTCTCATACCAATATAGGGTTCACCTAGAAAGGAACCCTAGGTATGAGCACCCTTTGATCATTCCATCTAGATAGTGGAAATCTCTAGTGTAAGATGGAAATGAGAGGGATCTAATAAAACAAGGAAAGCTATCGCCATGCACACGAAGGTATATAATGCTTTCCACCATATATTTCTAAACCTTATTATTATTAATTTATCTATCCAATTTGGAACTTCTAATGTATTTTAACACTTTCATAGGTTTTTTGACACATCAAAGGCAAGAGAACAAAAAATTGATTAGGACAAGCTTACGCCTGGTGGTTATTCGAACTTGGCGGCACAAATTGTAAGTATCAAAAAACCAATAATGATTCCAAATAATAAATTGCAAATTATTTTCATTTTATTGCAACTCATAAGGTAAATTTATGATTTTATGCAAATATGTAGGCCGGTCGATTCATGGAATTTCCCACTGAGGAAGACTTGATCGCTGAAAAATATTGTCTGGGAAAACATATTATTCTCGTGATATATCTTGTGAACATGTATATGAAATATATATAGTTTAATGAATATTTATTACTTGTGCAATATATTCATTATAAATCATTTCCGTAAAATATTGACTATGTTTTGAGTATGAAAGCAACAATCCAATCAATGTGGAGGATGAATAACGACCAATCGAAGATCATGCTTCAATTTGTGGTAATGAATTTATTCATATGCTACAATGTTAAATATTGCATTGCAGATGGTGAACATTAATTGTACTTTTCCATGTTTCAACTACAAAGCATGTAGAGGGTCACACTATAAAGGTTGATCCTAGATAGGAATATGAAGTACATTATGTTTCCGCATCAGGTAAAAAAACACATTTGTAATGTTTTTTTAAATGAAATACTTAGTCATTATAATACCAGAATATATCAATGTAGTATTTTCAAATTATTGCAGCAAATTCAGACCCCTTTTGGCAAAATCCATGTCACAAGTACTCTACTAGGAAGTCATCACGTCAATTTGATGAAACACCAAGAACTGAACAATAAGTTCTTGATGATGATTTTCTTGTTGTTATTGTAATTAGTAAAAAATAATATAAAGAAGTGTCTGAAGAAATACTGTGAAATTATTTTTGATAATATAATGTCATGCATATTTTTTTCCCTACTGAATGAATGAATGGTTTAATGAATTTTATCTTTTATTGCGTGGATGCTAAATGTTTCTTTATGATGAAATACACATGCTTGCACATAAAAAAATTTCAAGTACATGCATTGGACATGGGTAATTGAGAGTGATGTGAGTGGGGGCAGGGGCCATAAGAGCTTCCACCTTCACTTGGTTGGTCATGTTCAGTAGAGAATATTAAACTATTCTCTAAACAAAGAGGATATCAATGAATGACTACAATGGCTCGTTTATACAACCTGCTTGCGTGTCATCTAAATATTCACAATTTTCTAAGGCTTGTTATGAAACTAAAGAATCTTATCCTACTTTCCAAGCCTCTAACAAGGTAAGGAATTATCCATTTCTCACTTACTTATGATAGTTTCAGAAAAGGTAAAATCAAATTAAAGTAAGCACCAACAATATATATGTAATAAAGAAATTCTTACATAGTGATATTGTCAGATAGAAGTTGTTGAAATCAAGTTCCACAAACCTATTTATGTTCAAGATCCATTTTCATTTGCAAGACATATGGGATCCTAAACATCTCTACACATATTATCTCTTTCCCCACAATTGTCATAATGTCCTTATTTATTCATGGCAATGCTAGAGCTCATGTCAACTTGCAACCTTCCTTGGTGGTCTGCATGTTTGACTACCCACCATGCTCTCTAGACACACTAAAGGATCTAAAAAACGATATCACCAACATCATCAAGTCCAATGTTGTTATTTCACTAAGAATTCCTCACACAAGCTATCTAAGCAAAGATCTCCAATTATCCTCTAGGTTTTCTTTGTCACATGCTCTAGGATCTACCTCCATCTCACAAAAGGACTCAAACATTCACACTTCAAGTATCCTCTAATTTCCCCCCCAAAACCCTAGTTTATTCCTTGCTTGCATAAATATAAGTACAAAGAATCAAGATAAATGCATCTTCGAGATACAAATGATGTAATGAACTCAAAAATGGATTCAGGAAAGATGATGTTCGAAATAAAAAAAAGTAAGGTAATCGAGACATGGAATACTTATAATAGTTTGAGAAAGGGTATAATCAAATGAAATTAAGCATCAACAACAAACAAATAAGAAAGCAATTCTTACATAGCGATATTGTAATATATAAGTCATCAAAATCCAGTTCCACAATCTAATTTATAGGTATAATTGAACGCAAATATCACTACTCACTTCAACCTTTAACAATAAACCATGGGCATGTAGCTATGGATTACAAAAGATAAGATTGATAAGATAATTTTATCAATGTCCATTGAATCAACACAATAGTACGTCAATAAACCATAGGGTTGTAGCTAGGACAGAAACCCTAGTTGTGGCATAAAACAATAGAGAAATGACTAAGGAATTCCCACAGTATCTTGTATACCATGTTGAGGTTCATAAGAGACTGCAAGGATGAAATTGAACCAACCAACAAACCATAATTCCTATAATAAACAAGGATAAAAACAATGTTAGATTAGTACAACATTACAACATAAGACGTGTATTAGCAATGATCATTTATGGGTAAACTATAGGGAGAATCCATAAGTGTGTTAGAGAAATGATACAAACCAATAACAAAAGAGTTTAGGGTGCTCATAGTCTAAATCACTTCTATTCAGGAGATAAGGAAGTTCACATGAGGCATGGGTCCTTTCCCAATTTATGCCAAATGTAAAATTGTGTCATTCTACAATTTGGGAGGGTTTTAGTTCTAGCTATGATACATTCTAGATTATTCATTGAGTGAAGACCTTAGTATACTTATTGTATTACAATTCTAGAATGTAATCTTTGCGTTTCTTATTTATAATGGAACTAGGATGAACAAAATTTATTACATCTATTAGATTTCATCTAATTGTTTCTGCAAGCTAATGCAAAAAATGAGTTGGTGATGTTTTTTAATTCACGAGTTTGTTAGCAAAATAATGTAGTATTTACTGTTTTTGAATATATGTTCTATCTCTTATCATCATTTGTGATGGTAGTAATAATATTTATGATATGATGTAGTTGTAGGGACCCTGGATGACGTCTTGAGTCCTTCCAAATAGAGAATCTCTAGAGGATCCCAACTATACATCTCTAGGTTTAACAAAAGATCATGTAAGGAAAAGTTCAAGATGCCACCACTTCTTGTAAATAGGATGCTAGTTTCTGAGCTTTTCCAATTCTTTTTATTATCTTTATATCCCATGATTACTCATATTTGGTGTAGGATCTACAATACTTCTACTACCCAAGTTCTAAGCATAAAAAGCATCGATACAACTTGATAAAATGGTATGTTATTTAAAGTAACATGTTGCATGAGTATATTCATGTGAACATATATAATATATATTCACATGGTGTGTGGAAGGTCCCATATATAGCTTCATCCTTGGGGGGTGTCAAGCTTGGCACAAAGTGTCATAAAGACCTATTTAACTGGGTCACTATACGACTTAAACAAAACTTAATGATCAACGTGATGTTCTACAACGTTTGACAACAATTTATTGTTTTTTCATTGCATTAAAATCAAAATATGCTAGTGAGAATGTTGTAAGAGGAATACTATAATGAGGTTGTTTTGAGTCTTACAGAATATACTCCATCAGATCTAGAATTTTTGTATGAAAAGAAATCAAACAAAGAAAAAGAAGAAATATATTCAATTCAAGCATAGAGAAATCAAAGCTATCAATGCTTTTAATCGCTTTTTAGCACTTCCCATCAATCACCCCAAAATGTACGACAATTTATATGCTTCAAATTTTGTTACACTTTATTATCAATACAAGAGTGTAAGGTTGTGAAAAGATAAAACTATATGTGTAGTGGAAGTGCATTAATGAATTCTATCCGAGTGAAATAATTTGATTACAAGAAGATCTTAATGAATTAGGCACACTTATCATTAAAACTAATAAAAGAATAAATCAATCACACTAATTAGATATATTTGATCACTCAATTGATTATTAAAGTGATATTGTAAGTATAGATCATGGTCTTTCAACTCATTTAAGGACATCAATTGTTCCTGTTATAAGTTATGAGCAAATTAGTTCTTCAACCTTCAATGAGTAATTGATTTCTATAGATGCTCAACACACTTGTTAATGGAAATATATGAAGAAAACAAATGGAAACTTACAAATAATATTTAGAATATGATTAAGCTACCAAAAATTAAACTTACTAAATCAGAAATGCATATCGTTACTACATGATAATTTCATGACATGTAATGCTTCGAAATATCCCTCTCCCCCTAGAAATGAACTCAACCTATGCAGGAATTCATGTATAAGAATAAAGTTGAATGGAATTTTTATTGATAGTGCTCTGTTCATTTAGCTTGGAGACTATTTGAGCAAGACAAAACCATCTCAGGGAATCTAGAAACAAAACACATGTGCCAGATGTTCTCTTGGAGAAGCCTTAATATTCGAATCAATGATAGGTTTTCTAGATCTATACTGGGGTTACAAGTTCTGGAACTATTATGACCATCATTGGTAAAAACCAATTCTAACTCTATAGACTTATTAAAAAAAATAGAAAATCGTGAAAAAAAGACAATTTACTACGTTTAGCTTTCTTGAGTTTTTTTCCATGTATCCTTTGAAAAGTATACATAATTATAACAAGAGGAATGATAAGAAGGTG
>LPNX010944605.1:3253-16622 GCA_001517045.1 Pseudotsuga menziesii
ACAATAGGCCTTCTTCCGGGCAAGTCTACAAAAGTAAAAATCACAGGCCAGGCCATCTTCTTCCAGATACATATCCAGGTTAAAAAAACACAGACCATGTGGACCAACTTGCCAGGGCCTGCTATTTGATGCTCAAATAACTGTAATTCACCAAAACCAAAAATGAAAGCAGATCAATGGTGAGATGCCTGCCACAAAGGGCAAGAAGACTAGGAGCTAAGAGCTGGATCCCCGGGAAGACTGCAGGGGAAACAAGGTTAGCAGCTCTGGCTCCCTGTCCCTGGGCGTACTGAGAGGCGAGGGATGCAAATAGAATCATTTCTCCGTAATGGCCCTCTCCTCCTGTGAAATCGAAGATTCATGGCACGAAGTTGAATTGGAGGGGCAATCGAAAGGGTCAGAGCCGAGAGGTTTTTCAGCCTTCTGAGCTTATCCAAATAAACGCGAGCTTATCCAAATAAACAAACTTAATATAATATTACCTTCGCGTGGATATAGTGACGGAAGTCAGGGCTCGCGTGGATATAGCGACGGAAGTTAGGGCTCGCGTGGATATAGCGACGGAAGTTGAGGCTTCGTTAAAAAAAATTGTAAAAATGCATAATTTACCCTTGATTTTTCCACAAAAGTAAAAAACGTGGAAAACTAACGTGGAAAAATCCACCCATATGTACTAGTGATTCAAAATTATAAATAAATAATATTGTTTTAATAAGAAAGAAAAATATTCTAAAAACATGTAAAAAACAAAATAATAATAACTCAAAGTTACAATAAAGTAACCTGGATATTTAAACTCACTGATAGTTACAATTGAATTAACCCAAAGTTACAATTGAACAATATTCTCTTATTTTCTATTCATTATTTTTTCCCCTGTTAGCATGAATAAAATCAGTATTCACCACAGCATGGGCTACTATTCTAACATCATGAAAAATAAGTATTATTTTTTCTTTTTTTCATTACAGCATAAAATGAGTATTCACTAGGCTACTATTCTAACAGCATGGTATTTTTAATTTTTTTCATTACAGAATAAAATCAATAATTAGGCTACTATTCTAACAGCATGGAAAATATGTATTATGTTTTATTTTTACCATGAGAGTAAGAAAAGAGCATTAAAGGATAGAAAGTAACTTTGGAGCATAGGCTAAACTCTTTTACTTTGTGATTCTCTATATTTGAAAAGATATATTATGTCCATTTAAACTCTTTGCACTCCTATAAAAAGCTACAGTTTCAAACTAAAGAACAAATTTCCCTGAGATTTAACATTAAGGAATTATTATTTTTACTCAAATAACCAATTTCCCTTGGACACTAAGGAATTATTATTTTTATTTTTTCTTAACAACATGAATAAGATCAATTTTCATCATAATTTGCAACAAAATCAATTTTCATTATAATTTTCTTTAATAGAATGAATAAATTAGTATTTGTAACAACACGGATTAATTGATCAAACATATTTAACGGCCATTTTGTCTTTGAAGGAATGTTTCAAGCATAGCCCATTTAAAACCGTTTCACTTTAAAAAAAATACAGTTCTGAAGTAATTTTCCTGAGATTTAACACTAGGGAAATACCTCCATAACACTTTAAAAAACTACAGTTCTGAACTAATTTTCCTGGGATTTAACACTAGAGAAAAACCTCCATCACACTTCAAAAAAACTACAATTCTGAACTAATTTTCCTGGGATTTAGCACTAGGGAAATACCGCCATAACACTTTACTAGCATTGTTTTCTATCCCAAAAAGAGTATGAAGGACCAGAAAGCATGTAGGACTCTTTTTCTATCAACTAAATTTTTTCATATGAATTCTTTAAAAATGGTTGGTCAAAATAAAGGACCAGAAGCATGGTCCCACCCCTTCTCACTTTGATCAACTCTAGCAAGTATCTCTTGGGTATTGATCTGATCTGGCTTATACAGAGAAGGTATTAATGATGGCAATACGTTATTTACAATTTTTTCACTTCCACTGCAACACAAGGATATCAAGACAACAATACAATTCTCCTTGCATTTAGGTGAAGTAAAACCCAAGAAAAATATTCTCCCATTCAACTCTTTCACATAAAAAAAAAATTACAAAAGGCTAAGCAATACCAACTGCACCAGCGTCGGGGATGTCAAGTATTGAAACATTGGTATCAAAGGGCGGTTGGATCTGTTGTAATTTAAGAGTCACTTTAGGCATTCGCCACGCAAAACCATTACCCCCTCTTTGTTATTTCGCAGGGCGCAATGATCTATCTGATCCGCCAAGCTGAACCAGAATCGACCGGTGCCATGGTTTTGGATTCAGAGACTTTGCAAAGTGAGTTTGCAAGAATGGAAATAAAATAAAATGCATTGTCTGTAAGACCCAGGGTTTCTTCTGTCAAAACATTAATCAACAGAGAAAGTATCCCAGCTGTTATTATCTGTGAAACATTTCCATGAAAAACAGAGAGATTCTGTGATTCCGGAGGAGGTCACGGGATGTACTCTTAAGACAATGCCAACGGAGGTGAAAATCATGTTCATCATATTTTGTTTATGAAACTGTTAAAGAACATCCCAATGGTTAAAGCGCTCCACTCCCCAATAGTGGTTAAATCACGTTTGATCACGGTGAAATAGAGTAAAAAAGAACACCGCAATTAGTTAAAACGCTCCACTCCCTGGTGGTTTTTTTTAGTGATCTCAGAGTATAAAAGGTTTCTGAATCGATCTAACTGGTTGGAATCCCAGTTTAAACAAGAGATTGTGTGATTCCGGAGGAGGTCAAGGGAACTACAGTTTATACTACGCGAAGGTGTAAACCCACAATTAAGCCAACGGCATACTGCCCACTAGATAGTACCTTGTACAGGAGGAGACCAATTGATGAACAGATTCGAAGGAACGTCAATACAAGTAAAGATGGGTTTCAAACCCAATCCTAGTTATTGGGTCATTTAATATGACAAACACAATTACCAGATCCCACAAGCTAAGAACAGATTATTCCCAAACAATGGGTAGCTAGGTGGGATAATTAGGCAGCGCATCAGGAAATCCCACCCCAATGCAAGCAAAGATGAGTTCAAAATCCAATTGGATTTATTGGGTCACTTGATTTGACAAACACAACTACAAGATCCTATGAAAAGATAAGAACAGATCCAAAGCCAGCTACAGGAATTCCAATGCAACCAAAGATCTGGGAGCATTAGAATTGAACAATATTCTCTTAATTGAAAAAATTTAAAACAAGAGACATAGAGACATACCTGTTGTTCTCTTGGGGTTTGTCTATAGATTTTAGGCCCACATATCTTGTGGTTTCTCTTTAATACTGCACAAATATCTTGTGGTTTCTCCTTTAACCTGCACAAATAGGGAAACGACTCATGATAACGAATGTTGTGGTTTCTCACGATTAAGATTTGTGGAGAAAGCGTAAAATAAAGATGGAAAACCATTTGTTAAAAATGTATACCTGTAATGGCTCTATGGGCGCCCTACCAACAAAGTTCATCCTCTCTGCATCAATAGAATCGAAATCCTTTCTGCTTCTCTCGAATCGATTTCAAATTCAAATAAATACAACCTCCTTTATCATAAGCGACAACCGACATACAGACAACACATCACGATACACAGACAAACATAAAACATATACACAAAGACAGAAAACATATACACAGAGACAAAGAACAGACACAGGAAGCGCTTCCAGAAGGGCTCTGCAAATGACAAAGGAGGAGCTAGCAAAAAAATTTCCAATAAAAATTGAGAGAGACATACTTATAGACATTACGTACCTACTTGACCATTATAAGAGCGGGTCCAAAAAATCCAATATACTTTTCAACCTGTGATCTTCTCGCTTTTCAACAAATCTCCTGTATCCGCTTTTTGAAGAAATCGAACCGAGTTAACCAATCTACTGTATCCTCTTTTTCAAGAAATTGCTCGGAGTTAAACAACAGTGTGTAATTCCTCGTTAGAAGAATCTGTAAGCCAATAGTGTGTAACTCCTCGTTAGAAGAATCTGTATAACTCCTGGTTAGAAGAATCTACAAGTCTTTCCTACCCTCCCTCTTCCCTCATTCATGGATTTATCATAGCCCCCCTCTTCCCTCATTCGTGGATTTATCATAGCCCCTCCCTTGTCAGTGTTCAAAATGATAATATTATCATTTTTCCAAAGGTTATTTTGATCCTTAAAATCCACTAGTACTAGGTTTTTTTGGTCCTTAAAATCCAGTATTTTAATAGTATTAGGTTATTTTGGTCCTTAAAAAATTCATTATTTTAATATTTACATTAGGATGCTTTTTTCTACATTTTTCTTTACATTCATATGATATATATTTTTAATTATGATTAGTAATCATGTGACTTCATGTATGTATGTTTTCATGGTTCTTAAAACGCAAATGTGGTAGGTATGAATATAAAATAATTATTGGTTTGTTTGTTTTCTTTTTTTTTTCCTTTTTTTTTTAATCTTGTTTTTAAGTAATTTTATGATAAAGATTTCATTGATTTTGGATCTTATTATGTGTTTTGAGATTCTTTTTACTTTTGATGGATAGTCATGTTAGCAATCATTTTGTTTTTTTTCTTTGATAATTTAGTTTTGAACATGTAGGAGTTTGGATGGACTCTCCCTCTTTTAATGTATCCTAGAGGGTTGGATGGCATTTTTGAAGTCAGTTTGGTTATAATTGTAAAAGATTTATACTGCTTCTTCTTAAAGAAAAGCACTATAATATGATATGTTTTGTTCTCTTAACAAAATATTTAAAAACTTATTTAATAGCATTTAACAATAAATCTTTTATCGAGATAAAAAAAAATACCGACACGTCACCTTGACATACCCAGGATACCGAGTTTGTGCAGTTAATAACCTAATGGATATTGGAATTGAAGCCTCTATGAATTTTCATAAAGTTCACCATGGAAAGCAATCTATTTTTTATTTTTATTTTTGGAACTCAAAGATTTATCTTGGGATACACTTAAGTTGTAATGCCACATATGTTGAATTGAAGAGATGGAAAAGCGGTACCTAAATGTTTTCCTTTACTAATGTTAAATAAGGTCGCAGATACTTGTATAGTAGCAATACCCTTATCTGTCTCATAGTTACAAATAATATTATGGGTTTGAATATTCATTAGATAGAGAAATGTTTCATTTATAAGTAAGTATTCCACATGTTTATAAGATCGTAGGATTACCAACAGCAAATTTAACACAGTTGATGGTTCGATGAATGACCCAAAAAGTGTGTGTGGTCTTATATTATTGATTCACAAGTCTAAAGTTAAGCATAAATGGTTTTTCATGTCATATTTTGTTATTGCTAATATAAGTGTGTTACACTAAGTGTTTTGATGAATGGATAAATAATAAATCCCTTAAAAAAGATCTATATTATTAGTCGAAGATCAATGTAGAATAGAATGTGGTTATTTTTTGTCGAATGATTGTTACATTGCGTATAGTTCTGATGTTATCAAAACGGATTAGTCATACTTCTATGAAAATACCATGTAAAATCTGACACTAACATGTTTGGTTCCTTTGAGAGTAACAGTGAACGAAAATTTTACCCCCTCTTTACACACAAATGGCATTGGGGTCGTACAGGTACGTTACATATGGTATCAGAGCAAAGGTCGAAACACTCGGGCCTATCTGGGCTCAAAAATGATTCTAGCTATTTTGTTTTTGTAAATTGATGATCAAGTTTGCTTGAGATAACAGGAATCAACTCACATTGATCTACAACACAAGTACCGTAAGGTGTAGCAACTTCAAGTAATTATACGTATTGGTTGACCTTGAAGGTGTAGCAACTTCATGTAATTATATGTATTGGTTGACCTTGTAGTTATGCAGAAACAACTTCTCCACTTCAATGTGAGGCCCAACGAGGTAAGTACATAGCTATGTTGACATTTTGTTTGTTTTGAAGATGTTTTATCGATGACTAAGTTAAGTTTATCCTCTCCTTCTGAGTTGCACAAAATTTTTGGTAAAGGTATGGAAGTATGCATAAAGCACAAGACAAATAAATTTATTTGAGAAGAAACCTTTAGTGCTTACATTCATAGTTGGACTAGCCGCTAATGAATTCATATATATTGGTAAGGAACTGGTGATGGTCGAATAGGAATTTAAACTTTTGTACCTTTTTGTTTGCTATTTAGCAATGAATAAAATTGTAAAGTGACTCATAAGGATATGTTTCCACTCTATTTAGAGGTCCCATCATGTCATGAAAAATAAGTAAAAAAATGACCTTACACCATTTTAGAGAATAAGGAAGTAAGATGACAAGGTAGCTATTAATGGATTTTGATGAATTAATCATTTAAAGGAGTAAATATACTGCCCCAAATTCTAGCAAGTGTAGCTAAATTGATTATGTGCAATATCTAACTGAGAACATAAGCGATGCTGAAAGAATGACTGTATTAAAAACATATATTGTTAAGATTATGTAGGTATACGAAAATATAGCAAAAGAATGTTAGTAGTAAGGCACAACTGCATAAATGCTAACACCTTTATGAACAAATTGCTGTTAACTAAGAACAATTGTTTCTGGTTGGGGATAATAGATTCATAGGAACTACCAGTTCGCAAGTTTTGGGTCCATAAGGAGACAACAGGAACAGACCCTTGATGCTCCCCCTATAGGTGTGGACAACAATAGCATATGACCTTGCGTCCTAAATGGACATAAAACTGAGGTAAAGTTTATCATAGAATTGCTATTGTTTTGCTTTGGAAATAGTGTTGAATGATGATATAAGATGCTATCTTGTGAACTGTTATAAAGTAGAACATGGTTTGCTTATAAGAAGCTCCAGTCATATTTCATTAACTACTAAATGAGTGCTAAGTGAATGCAGAAACTGAATGAAAAAGTTATGGTTAGATGCAATGTAATATCGGGCATTCAAGTGAAGCCTAGGAAATCAGGCTGTGCAACGTAGAGACTATTGATCTTTCATACATACTCGCAAGGTACGACAACAAATATTTATAACACATGAAAGTAGATGTACTCATGAACATGGGCTACAATGCAGTCGAGGTAAGTAATAAAATGCGTTGTGCTTAAGAAATCAATAGAATTCCCTAGTGGTAAAAAGAGTGCACTAGTATAAAGACTCTTATTTGATGAATGAGAAATGAAGTAAGTCATGACTTATGTTAAAAAAATATTTGATTTTCTTTGAATCAATGATATGATGAGCTGACCACCTATGGAGTGATTGCAGGCATGGAAAATTGTGGCCATGAAGAAGGCTAAAGTTCTAGGACTGTAATGGGTTAAGAAGATATGAGAAAGATCTCATGTGAAAAAGTTGTCACCACGAGGGAGTGGTGATGGAGGTAGTGGATAAAAGCTACCTTGTTTTCCCCTGGGCCAGCGAGGGACCACTATGCATTCTGGGGACACCTAGATGTAAGACATTTTGGTTAAGACTCGTTCCGCACACATTGAGAGGACTGTCACAAGAGTGGGCAGACTATGTGAAGAGAATAACCTCTAGGCGTTGTGGGGGTGTGCGAGAACGGAGTGCCTCAGCTTGGTGAAGCACCTTGAAGAGCACAAAAAGGAGATACACCTAAGGAAGGGTATCGTCCTTGTGTTGGGTGGCTTGAATTGGTACTTGGATTACTGCTAGCACTTGATGTGCTGGGATGGAGGACATCGAGAGAAAGAAAAAAATGGCGAAGCGCCCTGAATAGCCCAAGAAGGAGATACGCCTAAGGAAGGGTATCATCCGTGTGTTGGGTGGCTTGTATTGGTACTTGGAGTACTATTAGCACTTAGAGTGCTGGGATGGAGGACATCCAAAGAAAAAAATAATGCTAGGAAAAGGTATGTGCATTACAGGTAAACTGGTACCTATATGTTTATTCATTGGCAATAGAACTGACATGTTATGAAAATTGTATAGTGTTGGATTCTGATTTATACATTGTTATCAACTTCGATATTTGTAGACGTGCATAAATATGTTTAAAATACAGGTTGGAGAACTAATCCCATATATCAAGAGGGATTGAGAAACATAAAAGTAAGCAATCAGAACATAAAGACGAAAACAAGAATGGTCAACAGAACAGAAGAATGATGTTGATTGAAAATAGGAACACCGAGGACGGTGTTATTTTTCTAGGAGGGAAGGATGTAATATCCCTCTTGTAAAAGACCCCTGAATGTGTTGTATTTTTTTTTGAATATTATTGTATTTGTCTCTGGTGAGGAGCTCAAGGCCAAGGCCCCACCAGTAAGACCTTGTATTTGATACTACCCAAAGTTCCCGAGTAAACGTAAGAGTTGGGTGCAGCTCAACGACGTGAAACTGAACCCACGGGGGAAAAGAACAGGAAATGGTCAAAGAGCCTTAACTACAATAATGTAGCTTTAGTTTCGTCATGGTTATGGCATCCTACAGGGAATTCCCGTGTCCCCATAATTAGCCCTTTGAAATGGCCATTTATTCAAAAAAATTAAATGTAAGTAAGACGTGGTGTAAGAAATTTGAAGGGTAGTGACCTTGACAAATGGGTCGAGGGGTTAACCGTAATGTAGGAAGAACCAAAGGGGAAAACCATCCCAAAGAATTAACAGTTGAGAAACTATAAGAGTTATTCACCTTATAAATTATGATGAAAGGAAAATATGGATAAGTCATTTGATTATATAAAATGACATAGGTTTATTATATAAGATGACATAGAATTATTTCAAAAGGAAAGATAAGAGTAAGTCTTTTTTGACATAGGTTTATTATATAAATAGATTTAGTCTTTTTGTTATATATATATATAATGAGAAATTATATAATTATGTCAAAAGTGAAAGGAAAAATAATAGAAGGGCATGGATTATTTTTAATTATATAGTGAGGGGAAAAGAAAAAAAAGAAAAGAAAAAGTAACATTGATAATATTATATATATATATATATATATATATATGGTTATGATGGATTGATGAAGGAGATTAGAAACTGAATAATTAATTCCTTCATTCGTGCGTTAATTTCAGCATGACAAGAGGAGAGGAATTAAATGATTCCTGAAAGTAATAGTCACGTCAGGGTAAGAATTGAATGATTTCTGAACGCCTTAATTTTAGGGCAGAAACGGTCACCTTAATCTTGGGATTGCATTTATATCTATCTGTGGATCTGAACTCTCTTTTGTTCCTTCGATAAATATTTAGATCTACATAATCCGATCCGGAGATGGATTTTCCTCCTTGCTTGCTTTGGGGTTTATGTTTTTTTTGTAGATCTAGATAACTCTTCTCAATGTTTGTTTTTATTAGGTTAAACCCATCAGATCTCAGATCGTTGTTGTTTTTTTTAATTACTTTGCCTGCCTTTGAGTTGTGCTCAGCTGGTCATTTCCCTTCCAATATTTGCAATCAGTATGGAACTGACTGATTTGAACCACAGCAGTTAAAACCATTAGATCGCTGCCTTCATTTCTCTATTGGGTTATGCTTCAGTTGGATTTTGCTTGAGTTTGCATTTTTGTGTTGATTTGCAACCTCGGCACCTATTATAGAACCTCCTGGCACTGGATAGTTTATCCAACACCCGCACTGACCTTGAAGAGGTTTGGGCATGATTCTTAAGAAGAGCCGTAAGCATTTTTGTGTATAGTTCGATATATGCTTATCTCTTTACCATAGAAGACAAAGAGCTTAAAAAAAGACTTAGAGTGAAAGAGCCACTGTCTATTCATATGTTTTGGCTATAGCTAGTTATTGGTTACAATTGTACCAATCAAACCTTAAGAAAATTGTGGTCATTATGCGAACCATCTTTCATATGGATGCACTCCATATTAATGATAATTTAAAATGGTAAACACATATAAGTAAATGGGTGAGAATTATCTTAGAATGGTGCGATCCTCCATAGGGCTCCACTCTACCTTAATTATACTCTAAACTCTAAAGTAAAACTATATTATTATATTTTTAGTGGCTTTAGCTTTTATGCCTAAAGTAATATATATTAAAATAGTTATGGTGATCTTGGATTTTATGTCAGGAGAGGAGAAAACTAATATTTTGAAGATATCATTATATTTATAAAAGCATTAGTTTTTATGTTTAAAGTAATATATTAATATATTTATGCTGATCTTGGATTTTATATCACAAGAGGAGAAAATAAGAAGATATCATTATATTTATAACAACATTAGTTTTTATGTTTAAACTAATATATTGATATATTTATGCTAAGCTTGGATTTTATATGACAAGAAGAGAAAATAAGAAGATATCATTATATTTATAACAACATTAGTTTTTATGTTTAAAGTAATATATAATAATATATTTATGCCGATCTTGGATTTTATATCACAAGGGGAGAAAAATAAGAAGATATCAATATCTTTATAACAGCACTAGTTTTTATGTTTAAAGCAATATATTAATATATTTATGCTGATCTTGGATTTTATATCACAAGAGGAGAAAAATAAGAAGATATCATTATATTTATAATGACATTAGTTTTTATTTCTAAAGTAATATGTTAATATATTTATGGTGATCTTGGATTTTATTTCACAAGAGGAGAAAAAGTAAGATTTGAAAGAGAAATAATAGTAGAACTATCATGTAGTCTCGTAAGAAGGATTTATTTGAATAAGTATGTACTTATGGGTGTGTGCAAGAAGTTGAGGGACCTTTTAGATGCAATCTTACGTTTTAGGAACAGGCTCACGTTACATAGAAAAAGAACGCGCTCCTCTTCCATAGCACTTGGAATAGTAAAACCGAGCCTGACATGTAAGTAGACATGTAGGCTAGGTAACTATAACGCGTGCGCGTTTTGTAAATATAAAAAAAAATAAAAAACCTATAGTTCCGACCCGAGAGTCGTTTTCACCAAACAGGATCGCGATTACGACGGCCTGCCCGTGCCCTAGGAGCTTGGAAGAGTGCCCATTCCTCGATTTGAAGACAAATCCTTCGGTGAATCGTCATATTAACAGGTAATTCATTCACCCATAGCTTTTTTTTTCAATTAGATACTTAAATTACCATTTTTTGTTTGTAAATGCAATAAAAACCATAAAAAAATAAACAACCATCTCATAGCCAAAACACCAACCAACCAAAGATGATAATATGCCAATGCCTTTCCCAAGACTAAACACATAAATTGATCACATACAATTGACACAAATGTTTCTAGGCAATGCCATTGGAAAAAACCCTATTGACATGCATTATGTAGGAAGACTAAACTTTTTATTTTCTTTTTCCCTCATAAAAAACAATCTAGATGCTATTCTATATCTAATCAAATGAAACTCTCTAGTACATAAAAAAAATAGAATAGTCAATAACCCAAACAATTACATGACCAAAAGAGCCTACCCTTCAAGAGAAATTCACCAACAAACCAAATATTGCCTAAAAATCTACATCATATGCCATACTTATGAATTAAGGCCTTTCAAATTACAAGCAAGCCAAAATTCCTAGAGATTGTGAAAACCATAACCATTATAAAAAAAACCACTCTCACTAGAATCTAGGAAGCATAAACAAACATCTTTTCAATATGACTGGAAGCATAAACAAGCATCTTTTCAAAAAGTGATGAAAGAACTCATACTTGCTATAGAACCATGGACAATTTCATAATGGAGAGATGACTCACTATTCAGAATGCATACCCCAATATCCTCATACACTACACGATTACATCCTGAAAGACAAGTAGAAAATGAACACTCCTCAAAATTCTCTACAAAGTCATCAATCTTAGCTGATGAACCCTGCATGTACATAACATGACCTACATGATACATATCAAGTAATCATCAAGGATAATCATAATACACATCATATGCTCTACATATATACACATAGGAGACCATCATAATCTTGAAATTGTACTCATACAATGCCCATTGACACATATCATCGGGGTTTTCTAATGTCGAACTTTGGACTATACTAGCTCTGAAATATCCATCATCATGTTCTAAGAAAGATTGTCCTTGATCAAGCAACATCATCATAGCCTCCAAGGCATGTCCCAAACAATGAACAATTCCTCCTTTCCTGCCAAAATCCAAACCTTAAACGAAAGACAAACCTCTCAACAAAATTCAAATCATCTTTCTAAGTTAGCGCAACCATCTTTCTAAGCCAGAACTTGAGTTATATCCAATTCTTACTTACTCATTAACTGAATGTAGTCACAAGTTGAACGAAACTTACGTTTTAATTGTGAAATGTTTAATCTTAAGTTTAAATAAATATATGTAAGTGAATTTGTCATTAAATTGCTAACTTGAGTTTGATTTAATACATTTTCAATTTTGAAGAGACGTCATTATATGCCATGTATATGTTTCTAATGATTTGCTTATTGATGTTTTTTTTGTAGTTGCTGCAATGGATCCGAATGCCGTGATTCTGATTGAGCTTTCCCGCTTAAGGGGAATCAGTGCTTCTTTTCGTGGCGGCGATGAGATTCGCTGCTCGCTTGCATCCACCATGGATGCTATTGTTGACACTATTTCGCAGTCAACCAATATACTATATGATATCACATTATATAGAGAGAGGAAAAGAAGAGAACAAGAGGATGGATTGGATTATGTGGCAATAAAAAGGTTAAAAATAACAAAGGAGCACATTTTTGCATTATTCAGGGATCCTTGGACTGGAGAAATCCCAAATACAAACCGGCCACATATATCCATTGAGTGGTGCACATTCCAACCATTTATCGATAACTGGATGGATAGATGGTATATGGTCTTTGATTTGCCACCGCATAACAACAGGGAAATGCCCCTGTATTTCCTTCGAAAGTTGTATGCGGAGTTCATGTTGCATAAACACGTGAAATATTTTTCTTACTTGGAGTATCAGGGGATCGGTGGGGGGATGCCCCAAAAACAACCCAATGCGAGGGTCCAAGACCCTAATCGCCCTATCCCTGCACCTCGCGCACCATTGCATGGGCTAGATGTTCCACCTGCAACTCGCGTAGTAACTGAGACATGGGATGCTTTTTTGACACTAGCACGAGTGGTCCTTCGCCATAGCACTACTCTTCAGCAGATGGGTGGGGATGCAGGGCCTAGTGGTCCCGATGCAGGGCCATCGCCTTCTTCGGGGCCATCGCCTTCTTTGGGGCCATTGCATTCTTCGGGGCCATCGCCTTCTTTGGGGCCATTGCCTTCTTCGGGGCCATCCACTGGTGCACCACCATGTACTGATACAGCACCATCCACCAGTGCACCACCATCGGCACATCCCCAAGAGAGTTCTGATCCTCACGTGTGCACATCG
>LPNX010944611.1:9232-30426 GCA_001517045.1 Pseudotsuga menziesii
TACGCTGGCACTCTGGCTCGCCCATTATAGGCTTTCGGTGTAGGACTAATCCTCCTGCAGCTGAAGCCAAATCTTGCAAGTATCCTTTTGAAGAGGCAACAAAGTCACCACTGAAATAAAAGCTTAGCCCTTCAAACAGCTTTGGTGCCTGTAATAGCGAAATATCAGAAAGGATGGGGAGTCTTCCTACTCTAAGAAATGGGAAAATATTGTTCGAAGGTGAATATTATAGCAAAAATTAGAATGTAATAGAAAAATTCTAACATTGTGGAGAATATAAGAATATTATACAGTAGTTTTGTAGATAAATTTGAACTACCATCATCAGTTTGGCAAGAGATCAATTTGTCAAAACATTAGCAATTTTACCAACTAGAAACTCTAAAATGCTTTTCCTTGGTATATTGCCACACCTTTTTCTCAACTCGAGCTCGGCCACGCTTTGGTCCCTCAAAGGTGCCATGGATATCATGAGTTATTTCAAATGGCTCTTCATTTACTGGATGCCCTGCTTCCATACATGCAGCAATCCTTGAAAACATATTTTTCTGTAAATGAGTATGACCATTAGCTGAAGATGAATGTTTTGTAAAGTGAAGGAACTCTTAGAACTAATATACACCAGAAGCATTTAAGAAAAGAAAGTATATATAAGGACATTTGAAGGCATCATCCATGACTATCAGATAAACTTACAATCTATCTTAAGAACCCACTTTCCTTCCAAGATTGACATCAAAAATTTCAGTGTTCTTCTACAAGCACCATTTGCATCGGTAGATGCAACCACATGGGTCACAGCAGGACTCCATGTTTTTGATATTGTTGCACCAGTGAGTCTTGCAAAATTATGAAGTTGCTCCTGCATTAAAAATGAGAATTGCTGAGAACATATAGCACATAGTTTCAATGGGCAAGTTGATTTGAAGTTAAAACACACACATAAAGGGAAAACACATGCAATATCTTCTGAGCAGAATCCAATGCAGAACCGCACAGAACCCATTTGCAATACTGTTCTAGTGGCCATGTCCAAGCCTGACTTGCCTGGGAACCTTTATCAGCTTGCTGTCTACCTGGACTTTTGTCTCCTCTGAAAATTTTGAATGGGTAAAAAAGACAAATAAGTGAAATCCAATAAAGTATTGAGATTTAAAAAGTAAATACTCCCACAAGTTAAAAGCAGATTTACAATATGACCTAAGCAGCGTTCTCTTATTAGCAAATTGCTGCCCCTTTCTTGATAGGGAATTGTTGTGCCTTGAACTTGTACGTGATCTCCTTTCATTTGGAAACTTGCGTGATGAATGAGCAGGACAGAACATTACAAAATTATCCTGCAGAAAACATGGGAAACAAAATGGCACAATCCCCTCTTAGTTTTTCTGTCTGTAAACCTGAATAATGTTCTTCAGAAGACTTAGGAGACAAGGTTTCAAATTCTTACAACATCCCATCTGCATTCTGGAGTAGAAAGGGCACATGGGACATGAAAGCTCTTACGACACTTTGTGAAACAACAACCCTCCATTATATCATCGCAAAGAAACTGCAAAATTGTTAGCTTTGTGGAAGGCAATATGGTATAGTACTCGCCATTCAAAAGCTTCAAATGAGAAATATTCTGTCCATGGCCCTTGCAGTCCATGGCCCCCAAAGCAAATACCTCTATTTTTTGTGCAAGCTCATAATAGGACTGTGAAACGGGAATCCAAAACACCTGTTCCCGGACCTCTGGAGTTCTATTCACTGGAAACATCTCTTCGGCTTGAAACCACACATTATTCAGCTGATTATCGCGCGTGCTGAACAAAATTCGCAAAAAAATCTAACATAACCCGCGCGCTTAAACTGGCCGTCGCTATATCGACGCCTTGACCGTTTTATAAGTCAACAAAAAACGGTGCCGTCGCTATAGCGACGGTCTGGCGTGGATACAGCGACGAAAGTCGGGGCTTAAAAAAAATTGTAAAAATGCATAATTTACCCTTGATTTTTCCACAAAAGTAAAACTAACGTGGAAAACTAACGTGGCAAAATTGATCACATGTACTAGTGTTTTGTATCCCAAACGCATCATTTAGGACCTCAAAGGCTACACCCACAAAAACATATACCTTATGATTTGCCTAAAAAAAGTGACTATTAGAAAAAATGAAATTTGACATAGTTATAAAAAATTTCAATACATAAACCTTATATATTTGGAAACATGATTCAATTTCCTACATTTAATCTTTTTTACTCAAAGCAAGATATTTTGTGTAAGTATCTCAAAAAAAGCAATTAAGTTGAGGGATTGTCGATTTTTCAGTTTTCTACTGCATGTAACGTGCCAAAAGTGACCCTCATTAGCTTGCATTGTCCCTACAATAAAAAAAAGTTATGGCTTGATAGGTCAAAGCTTCAAGCTAGGTTATAGATTTATATTTATGCTTTGTGAAGTTTTTAAACTAGGTCATAGTTTTAATTCTATGCATTGGTTATATGCCAATGTAGTGTATTTGTTATGCATTGTTGGGTGTTATAATGTCTAAATTAATTCACCTGATCTTTAATTATCGACCGAGGTTGGTAGGCTTAGAGTTGACACAAAATATATGTGAAGGTAGAGGGTGTCGTGTAAATATTTTAACAAACAAAAGATCGAAATATCTTTCAAAATGAAAAACTCAGTCAAACTCCTAAGAATGCAATTATTAAGGTAATTAAATTGAGACAAAATAATAAACTAAACAATTGATAATTTGTTTTATAACTTTAAACTGAAAAATATACAATTAACAACTGAATATTCCAAATGGAAAACTAGGGTGCAAGGAAGACTTAATTTATAAGCAAGTAGAAAACTTAATAAAAGAAGCAAGTAGAAAACTTAATAAAAGAAATATCTTTAGGTTCTGTCCTACAAGTTCTTTCAACAATAACTCAATATAAAAGAAACAACCTAAAAACATACTAAGGATAACACGTATAACACTAAATCTCACATACAAGCGAATAAATCAATCCAAAAGCATAAACACAAAACAATACATCAATAAAGAAATCAGAAACCAATTCGAGAAACAAAACACAAAAATAATTCAAACCATACTCAAGGTAAAAGAAGTAAAGAAGATAATAAAACTTTAATACATAACCTAAAACACTCTAATTTTAATTCCAATGTTAAATAAAACTATTCTCTAGCTATGTTAGCCGAAACATAATTCAAACATTAACAAAACAGAATTAAAAACAATCGCAAAACACATTAAAAACACTAAAAACGAAACTAAGGGCTAAATGACAGACTGAACTATGGGTTTGAAAGGGGTGGCTGAATAACAGACTGAACAGGCTGTCCGAATCACACTCTGCACAGTTAAAATAATAAAAAATATCATAAATGAGCTAAGATGTAAATCTAATGCATAAAGACAATAAGTAAACCTACTTTCTAAGAAAATTTAAAATAGACTTAAACAAATTCATGAAAAGAAATCATTGCATATCAATGAACTGAAACTCAAATTGCATAATTGATAACTTATAACAAAAAGGAAATAAACAGAATTGAATTTAAAAGCAATCTATTCTATTAGTATCATTAATAACCTAAATTCTTAAAATTCTATGTCTTTTTCTACAATCAAGTTTCTGTTATAAACATTTCCACAGAGGCTACCAAAATATTTACAACAAAATTAATCTATCAAATCTAATTTGATTTACTAATTCACTTTTGATCAAAGTTATCCATATTATTAAAAAAAAACAATGAATGTACCTACCTTTACCATTTTACCTTTACCTTTCTATCACCTGCTTGCTTGATTTGATTTTATTAATTTAACTTGTTCTATGCACATGAATAAATGTAGGAATATGATGATGTAAGTATTAAAAAAAATAAGAAAATAAAACAATTATTAAAAAAATCAGTAGTAAAAAAATATATATTATAGGGAGGCAGTTTTACACTCCGTGTTATTGTAAACTAAATAGATGAAATCTTAAAAATGCAAATAACAAATGAGATGATAGATAAATAGATTTTAGAAGAACAAAATTCCCAAGGTCTTATAGAAAACGGCACAGGTCTATAAGAAAATAAACCTGCAATAAAAATAAATAAACTTTGAAATAACTATTAAAAATTAAGAAACTCCTAAACTATATCTTTGTAACAGTAATGGTACAAATAAAATCCTTTCCACAAAATAACAAAATATGGGCATATTTTAGAAAGCTAACCATACCTGTGAGGATGGCACCATAGAGAAAGTAAAAAGAGATGCAATTTCATGCATAGCTAGTTAAAAGATCTGCATAATTTTATCCCAAGAATACCCATTAATCACTATAACAAACTAAAAGACAAACTAACTTAAAGATATGAAAGCTAATAATAACACGAGCCACGAGGTGGCAATGTCGCCAACAATAGCAACGGAAGAAAATTTGTCTTGCATGAAGATATTATGAGTTGCTATTGTTAAATTGAGAATTATTATCTTCACAAGTTCTCCAATGCATGTTTTATAAACTCATAATTCTCTTGTTTAAATATCATATTATCATTAACTATCTTAAGGAAAACAAATAATGTATTGTAAATAGTAAAAAAGAAAGTCATATAAGATATAAATTGTCCTATAATGTATTTGTTTGAACGAAAAGCATACTTACAAACCAATTATTTGTTATTTATATTAAAGATAATGTTATAAATTTTTAGATTTAAAAATAATATTATAAAAATATATTTATATTAAATAAAAATTATCAATTATTTAGGACTAAATTGATGAGTATTTCTCATTCAATTCTTATTGAATTTACGACTCAACTATCGATAAATCATTCCATCTCATAAAAGGAGTTGGATCATTGTTTGGGTTATCTAATTATATTAAATTGGAGAACAAATTGAAGCCATAGATACGCTGGATCCAACTATGAAGTCTCTCAATCTTAATGCAAACTATGTAGACATCATGCAGCTAATAAAATAGCATTGCTATGTGTGGAGCCAATTATGAAGGCTCCTATCTACCAAAAAACTACATGTTAACCACTTGGGTTCCATTTAGATTTAAATAGATCAAAACCATATATTCAAGTTTTATGGGTTCTAGGACCATTTAACTATATTTTCGAGCATCTTCATGTTGAATACATGGAGCTAAATGGTTATGGCATGAATGCATTGTGTTGATATGAAGTAGCGGGTAGTATTTGAATGGAATTTGAATATATGAAGCCTTTTTTTCTTTGTATTTCTTAACAGAATTATTGTTAATTAGTTGATTATAATTTATTTAAATTGTCAACTCATTAAAAAGTAATTGTAATATGACAACATGTCTCATTTTACCTTACCCAACGAAGAGTGTTAAACAGGGAATTAAATAAAAGACACTCTATACACATGCAAAAACCAAAGGAAAATATGCATTCATATTCAAAATGCTTCAACTTACAAAGTTTGCTTCCTCTTCTCCAACAGAGTGAGAAAAAAATGTTATGAAGGCTCCTATCTACCAAAAAACTACATGTTAACTAATTGTGTTCCATTTAGATTTAAATCTAGATCAAAACCATATATTCAACTTTTTTAGGTTCTAAGACGATTGAACTATATTTTCGAGCATCTTCATGTTGAATGCATGGAGTTAAATGGTTATGGCATGAGTGCATTGTGTTGATATGAAGTGGCGAGTAGTATTTGAATGGAATTTGAATATATGAAGCTTTTTTTTTCTATTTCTTAACAAAATTACTATTAATTAGTTGATTATAAAATTTAAATTGTCAACTCATTAAAAAGTAATTGTAATATTACTACATGTCTCATTAGAGAGTTAAATAGGAATTAAATAAAAGACACTCTATACACAGGAAACTGTCACGTCCCCATCCCTCAACCGGCGAAGAGGACGCGATGAACTTCAACACAGCCGGGAAAACAGCCCATGACCATAAAACAGAGGAGATCAATGCTGAAATTAAAACCTAAACAACAAGCATAATTCATCATACAAGGATGCACAGTCCTTCAAACAATCAGCGGAAGCAAACATAGACATTCCAGCATTTAACATCAATATAAATTACATAGATGAAGTAACCAGCAGTACTTATCTTTTGATGAAGAATTCACCCGCAACCAGCTACGTCGCTGCAACGTTCCACCCAACCATAGGCCAGCGTGCTCATAAACCTCTCAGCAACGCTTCCACCCCCGATCTGGGCATGATTCCTTCAGGATAAGGGTCAACTGCAGGCTTGCACATAGCCAAGGGAACATACTCAGCCAAACCATACACTGCTGGGTTTAACAGGCCATCAACGGATCGACCAAGCCAGCACATCCCAAGGGGACAACCACTGCACACCAGGAGCAAAACAAACCCTTCACAGCCCTGTGAAGAAGCAAACAACTGGGAATGATTCCCAAATGAAGGGTGAGACACAGATCCAGCCTACAAGGCAACTCAGAGTTGGTTTTGGCCCTAACGTGGCCAAAAAATCTTAGCTGCAACCCAAACCTGGGTACTTCAGCAGCAACCCAATCTCACAACAAAAACAGTGGCAACAACCACAGCCCACAATAGGGAAAACTCAGCCAGCAGCCATGGGAAATTCAGATGCAGACCACAGTAGAAAACGGCTCACTACAAGTACCCAGTGGCCCGAAATGCAATTGGACACCACATCCAACAAACACAGGGGGAACAACGGTCCCAAAACAAAGGCAGTGAGCACGGCTCACAACATGGGGAAAAACGCCCCAACAATTCTGTATGTGAGTGCAACTTGCACCAAACCGTAACACACAGAAGACAACAAAGGCACGACCGCAATTCAGTAAGGGAACTCACACACAGTCCCTGAGCATGAGAAGGCTCTTGCACCCGAAAATCCCAAGAAACAGACCGTGATTTCCCTTGCTCCCTGCGTGAGCAAAAACCAACGCAGAGTCTCTGCGCGTGAGGAGAAAACAGCTTCGCCTTCGCGCGCGAATCCACAGATCAACGAGAAGAACAAACAGACCACCGACCTCTGCGTGAGGATGTGCAACCTCCTGTGCGTGAAGAGAAACAACCACGGCTCAGCGTGTGAGGAAGATGAACCGACCGTGAGAATGGGGAACCGCCCAGGCGTGAGAGAAACGAGAGTTCTTTGCTGGGCATGCGTACTGTCCAAACTGACAGCAGCCTACCAAACCCACGTCTTTCCATGCCCACGTTCCCTCATGCAATAACTGCCCCCAACTAACAAAGTCAAGACATTGAAGAGGTTGGAGAGGTTGGGTAAGACAAGAAAGGTGGAAACAAAGAAAATGTGGCAAAACATGGGTTTTTCCCCCATAGACTAAGCTTTGACATCCCCCACCCCCTTATCCTTTGGAACCATGCCCTTTTCATTCAACGTTGCACTGCCGTAGCTGGTTGTGGTTTATTTTAATTGATGTGCATGTTTACATGATGCCGAATTATAATGTGCCTTATAGCACGACATACCATCGGCAATTATCCCCATTGCCGAAACATACACAACCAAATTGATGGTGGGGCTTTTGCCTTGAGCTCCTCACCACGATTAATTACAATATATACATCATGCAAACGGGGTCGAAACCGGGGGCATTACAGAAACAACCAAAGGAAAATATGCATTCATATTCAAAATGCTGCAACTTACAAAGTTTGCTTCCTCTTCTCCAAAAGAGTGAGAAAAAAACGAATCAAATAAAAGACACCCTACATTATCTAGATAATCAAATACACAAGCAAAAACCAAAGGAAAATAAGCATTCATATTAACTCTAGAATGGGATCTAAATTCCAATGCTTATTATATGGGAGACAAATAAACATTATGTTTAACTTATGAAAGTTAAGCACCATTCCTAGAGTCATTCAATGTCAAAACATAATTCAGGGTAAAATATATAAACATTTACACATATTTTAATGTAGTATATATTTTTGTCTTATTTAAAGAGAACTTTCAAGATGCTCAGTTTTAAGTTTATCCATACACACTCATTAACACCTATATTGTTTTATTAAAATGTTTATTTGGAATTTTTAATTATTATATTTTATGATCAAAATAAACCAGAATTGGGCATAAGATAAGTGGATCTTTTCTCATAATATGGTATGTTCAATCACTTAAATGAAAAATGAAATTTATATAATTGAGATGTTCATAACATGAAATCTGACTTCTTCAATTAATTTATAGTTAAATGTAATTTTAGATTTAGATTTTATAAATAGGTTTTATATTAAAAATAATTTTAAGAATGTAAGAAATATGAAATTATATAATTAAACAATTTTTAAAATTTTAAGACAATGATGAAGTTGAAATAAATAAATAAATAGTAACTTAACCATATTAAATTATTATTTTTTTTAAATAAATTTCTACATAATAATGAAATTGAAACTAGTGAATCTTTTTTCATAATATGGTATGTTCAATCTCTTAAATGAAAAATGAAATTTACATAACATGAAATCTAACTTCTTCACGTAATTTATAGTTAAATGTAATTTTAGATTTTTATGAAAATTTATATTCAAATGTAATTTTAGATTTTGATTTCATAAATAAGTTTTATACTAAAAATAATGTTAAGAATGTAAAAAATATGAAATTATATATAGCTAAACAATTTTTAGAATTTTTAGACAATGATGAAATTGAATAAATAGTAACTTAACCATATTAATTTATTAATTTTTTAAAATAAATTTGTACATAATAAAGAAATTGAAACCAATGATAATTTAATTAAAATATGAGATTAAAACTTATTGGCCAGGCCAACTTTATTTCAGAAACTTTAGCAATAGGTTTATTTGAGAAACTTTACCGACTGAGTAGATCAACGACTTGTCTAGATATTTTTAAGAACTTTAAACTAAATGAATAAAACTTTCAAGCAAGTCGGGTGCAATTATCCATGAATTTTTTTTGGGAAACATCTTCACTTTAAATAAATAATAATAATCATTTTCCTAAAAATAATCTCTAGAATTAATTATTACATATTATATTATGTAAGGTATCTTAGATATCCGAGTATAGCAGTGGTGCTTATCTTAAAACAGTAAAGGAGTGATAATATAGTTGGAAATTATAGCGGTGGTGCTTATCTTAAAATAGTAAAGGAGTGATAATATAGTTGGAAATTTCTTGGAGTAATTATTTCGAGTCATGAAGTCTCACAACATGTATATTATGTTAGGTATCTTAGGATTCCGAGTATAGTGGTGGTGCTTATCGTAAAACAGTAAAGGGGTGATAATATAGTTGGAAAATTCTTTGAGTAATTATTACAAGTCATGAAGTCTCACAACATGGGTAACAGAGTACTTAGGAATAAACACAAACTTTATTATGGTAGTTGCATTTGCTTTATTTGTAAAATAAATAAAAAAATTAAATTAATTATCAACTACAGTACTACAAGAAGCATGCTTTATTATTATCATCTTATTCTTTATCTTGTTAATTGATTTAAGGCGTGACCCAGCAATAAAAAACTGTCAAAAAATCTAGTGACTGATAAGTTCATTGATGCCAAACTTGTGATGGAGAAGCTCGAGCTCTTTGTACAACCGGAAAGGAAGCGAAGACTAAGAAGAATGTCTTTAATCTAGCCTATCATTGTTCCCATCTATCCACTCATATTTACTCATACACCTTCCTAATGACTAGTTGATCTTAATTTGAAAACCATATGATATTTGGGTTAGGTGAACTACAAAACATACTTACCCTGTGACTCAAAGTGACCAGCCAAAACCGGCGTTTGCAAGCAAACAAACAATAAATAGGCTCTCTTTTATTAACTGCACCGAATTACAAGGAAAACCTCTCTTAAGTGAGAAAACATCTTAAACAGGAGTACACTAGCTATTCCTAAATTATCCAACCTCATTAATCTTCTATGTGATCCTCTTTATAAAGGAGAGACACCAATTACAAAAGGCAGTAACTGAATGGGCTTAGTTGACTTGGGCTACCACCTGCCTGGTTGCGTCAACCTACTATCTAACACATGCAAAGGCGATTTGAGAGCACTTCTTGTAAACATGTTGTAACACTATGATCATACTTTTATAGCTAGACTAGACCGCGTCGAAGGCTGAAGACAGAAACTCTTAATTAAATATCTATCAAAAGGATTAAAGCCTCACCTTGGGATATATGATGTTGCCATGGATTGAAATGCTAAAAAATTTATTTCTTCTTTGTGAGGCTCGACCAATGGCATAATAATCTATTATAGAGAGCAATTCCTTCGAAAAGGTAATTCTCACAATCTTTCTTTTATATATTTCACAATCTTTATTTTATATATTTCTATTATATTTACCTTAAGAATGTTGGGAAGACACTAATATTCATTATTTAGTGAAAAAACACTTGCTTAGATATATATTCATTCAAGCTCGAAAATCTCTT
Organism: Pseudotsuga menziesii; assembly: GCA_001517045.1. Classification (NCBI taxonomy): domain Eukaryota; kingdom Viridiplantae; phylum Streptophyta; class Pinopsida; order Pinales; family Pinaceae; genus Pseudotsuga; species Pseudotsuga menziesii. The sequence goes on from LPNX010944611.1 coordinate 19,709, forward strand.
TTGTGTGAAAATCAACCGTAAGTCACAGAGAGAAGCCTAATACGAGATCCACAACCATTTCTTTTGAAGATAAATAAGACTTGGAACCCAATTCAACCATCCTTGAGTACAAGACTACATAAAATGATAATTGGGTCCAAAATATTTAGGCAAGTCCAATACCAAATGCATCCACTCTATTGACCCATTGTTTGATAACCTTGAATGTGCTATGTAAGAAATGGGTTCTCCTAAAGAGTTCATAGATACCTCTTATCCTATTCATCAAACACATTGCCAACTTTATTGCCATCATTTTAATTGGATAATTTTGCTACTATCGTCAATTTTGCAATTTAGTATTCCACGAAATTAGAAAATTTGATTTTGGTATATGAAATTAATGTCCTTAAGAATGAAGCCCCCAAAATACAAAAAATTATTTCCAATTTCAAAAACTCTCTGATATATAACATGATAGATATTTGATTCTTATCTTTTTGTGATGACTTTTATATCTGACTTGTCTACATTTAGTGATATTCAACTACACTAATCTATATTTGACTTGTCTACATTTACATTGAGTGATATCCAGCCACACTAATGTGACCTTTAACATTATATTAGAAAAAGTGCCCAAGCATAAGCTTAAAGCGAAATCTAAATAACATGGCCAATGTTTCCCTTGACCAAAGAGAAATTAAACATAATAGTTCAGGATTTGTATCACATTAAGGGAACCAAGAAGTGAAATTAAACAGAATAGTTCAGGATTTGTATCACATTAAGGGCACCAAGAAGTGAAATTAAACAGAATAGTTCAGAATTTGTATCACATTAAGGGCACCGAGAAGTAGGTGCCTTTATTGTGATACAAATCCGTTAAACAGAATAGTTCCTTCTATTAGCAGAATGTTACATTGTTACTCTTTATATGTTTTGAACCCATAGGAAATCAACCTAGAAATAGCTAGTTTCTCTTTACCTAGTTCTCAAGGTTGAATGGCAAAAGTAATTAATTATCTCTTATAATCTAAAAAAAATATGTGAAAATAATATATTTTAGTTATAGATTTGAAAATGTTATTAATAACTTATTTTTAAAAATTTATAATATTTTATAAAAATAATTAAATTTAAAATAAAAATAATTATAGCATTGTTTTTTAAAAATTTTAAATATTTGATATTTAACTTATTTAAAAAAAAATTATTTTGATTTAAACTTTTAACCAAAGCTTTTTGGGATAGGAAGACATTAACACTAAACAAAGAATATCAAACCCTAATAGCATAAACCTTAATGATACCAACCTAATATATTATATTATGATATATGATCAGAAGAAGTATATTATAATTAGAATAAATAAAAGCAAAAAACGTATAACCTCTTGTCGTTGAACTTGAATTACTAATGGAATGCTAATTTTGAACAGATATAATGCTCTCTCTTCTCAAGGTTCATGAACATTATCCATGCATATTAAAGAGTGTCATTTACTTTCTTTTTTTTTAACAGCGACGTAAACTTAATTTTCCTTATACATTTTTAATATTAAGAATAATTCTGCTAACTATATATATATAGACTTCTCTCTAAAATTCTTTCCGTCATTATAAAATCATTTTGTATGTGGGCAAAATCCAAGGAACAACGTTAGAATTAGTTTTAAGAATTATTGAATCGCATCTTTGCATTTAACAACCAACCACATAAATAAATAAATTGTTGAAATCGTTTGGAAATCATGAGAAGCTTTGATGAATCAAGAAATCCGATGGCTTGAGTGGGAAATGTGTATGCATTAAGAAACTCGTTGGTGGTTTTTGCCATTGTATTTCACTTAATTTGTAAGGAGGCAAAGTAGAGATCCTTCAATCTTTCAGAATTAATAGTGATCGACAATAAGATGCAGCGGACATATTTACTGGCCCGCAAAAGGGAGATTATTCAGGAAAAGTAAAATTCTGGTACAAACAATTCATGTAATAACTGTGGCCTAATAAAAATGTTGCCTCTGTAAAAGCTTCACCGACGCCATTTGTCGTGGATGGAACCCGGGTCACCCGCGTGACAAGCGGGAATACTTACCACTATAGTATAGTGACCAGATATTTTACGCAGAATTTAATGATACATTTGAATTAAGTATTGTTAAAATAGATACAACCCTTACGCCTCTAGTCTACGTTCGTTTCTCAAGTCATTTGAGTTGTCTTTTAATTATAATAAATTGGTTGCGGGGAAGCGAAATGTCTAAGTTGAATTCAATAGAAACCGACCCTCCGAGTATCCTGAGCCTCGCTGGTCAAATAATATAACATTCATTATCCAAAATTTTCATGGCGACCAAATTTGTCCAAGGCGCCACTCTGAGAAAGTGGCGGGTGGGAAGTAATATTCGATTCTTAGTTTGATTGTTAATCACTGCTTACATAAGAGACACAAGTTTTCGTTTTCCACATTATTTTGCATCAATGCACTGTAAGTTTGAGAATACAACTTCAATTCCAGTGTACAACTTTTCAGAAAATTGCAGAAATAAAAGTCAGATCCAACATACCAAATCCAGACCCGTGGCTTCTATTGGCTTTCTCCTTACACTCACTCAACACCAAATCAATTCCGTTGGCTTGCTCTTGGCTTCTTCTAATATCAGTTACAACAAAGACGTAGTGTACCACTGTTCCCATAGAGATGCAATAGAAATTGCTACACAAATGTGATAGAGTTTATGAAAAATAATTGGAACAAGCGGTCAGATTGCCCGGATCGGATCGCATTGCTGGTAAAATTCCTCCACCAAAAAATATCAATCAATGTTGGATTGGTTTAGATGTTTTGCATCACCCTTAGCATAATGAAAATAAACTCTAGATAAAGAAAGTTTGGCAATTCCATCTCTATCACTAATAATTCTAAACCATATGGACCACCAAGCTCATAATGAAGTTTTCCCACCATTTTCACATTAATTTCACCATATATTCACTAATTGAGTTCCCTTCATTTTGTTCCATGTGTGCAGATTGTTTTCTCAGTGAGTTCCCCTTCATTTCATTTCATTATGTTATTAGTTAAGCGTGTGCGTGCTGTGCATATTGTTCCATTCATTTCAATCTTTCTTCATTACGTGCAGATTATTGTTGCAGATATGAGTCATGACAATCACCATTCTGAGCATTGACAGAGGAGGTGTCCACTTCCTCGAGAAACAACTCCCAAGTAAAATTATAATTATAATTCGCGCTGATCCCCAAAATCAAGTGGCATATTTTCATTTATTATCTTTGTAGTGTGTAGTGTGAGGTGTATTTATTATTAATAGGACCTGTCACAATTTACAGGAGCTTGACGGTAAAATAAAAATTAGTAACCATATGTAAAATAAAAATCAGTGTTCCACAGCTAAACAATCGAACTGGAAAATCCATGCATGGGTAGGAAGAAAACATGATCATGCCTGTCTGTACAGGATTTGGCATTCCATTAGCTATAAATACACCAACCTGAGACCTGGAAGACATTCCCCTCCGATGGAACTGCAGACAGTCATGGCGAATCCTACAACCAGTTGGGAAATCCCACCCCACAAGCAAACATTAATTCAAAAATGACTGAGAATAAAGATGTCCATATTCTAGACAGAAATGCTCTCAGTGGGCCTCTAGAGAAAGGCCATTACATCGATCAAATAACCTATTGCAACAAATGAAAGGACAAGAAATTATATCTTGAAAACAAAGAATTCGATTGAAAGACGCTCTCCCAAAGTTGTTGAAAAAGCATTTTCATCCCGATAGCCTCTGAGCTGATCACTTCCAACTTCCAATTTCCATTATATTGTGCAATGTAGAGCTACTTTCCATTCAGAGGGTTGAATTTGCTTGTATCCTTGCCACCACTTCATGAAGTTACTGCCTTCCATAAAAATATTTGAAAAAAGTTTGCGATCATTGATCATTCTAGTAACATATTTTTCAAACTCTTCAAGACCTTAAACCGCAAGAATTGTTCCAATTGGTATGCGTTTGGGCAAAGTGGCCCATTTGGTCCAAGAAACTGCTTGATAATTAGCCAAAATATTTAGAAACCTAATGAATTCGTTTTCGCCTCCGTGACCAACCACTCTTACACGGGAGCAGCATCGGATCCCCTCTTGGTACTCCAACTGATGTTTTCAAAACGACGCTGGATAGCTAGCCAACTATTTTGGGTATAATTGAAATTCAAGGAAAATAGGCATTCTTCCTGTAGATTATCTGACAGCAGTAGTAGCACCCTCTTGACACACAAACATGCAATTATATAATGGAAACCCACATGTAAATAAGCTAAAAAAACAGAACAACTTTATGAATAAAACTCTGAACAATTCCATACAATTAGTGAATCAAAATGCTTTAAAATCATTCGACTGAGATAATAAATAAAGAGATTTTAAAAAGGTAAATAAAGCCCATTATTCCATAAAAACAAATCGTAACAGACTCCAAAATATCCAAGAAACAAATTTCAGCTGAAAGCCCACATTATCCATAACACACAGCTCAAAAGAAATTGATAAAAAAAAAGAAAAATCATGTCTGAAAACCCTGATATTCCCCTGGCTGCCGAAAGTATTAAGAACTAATCAACCCAAAACTCAATAAACAGAAATGACACAACAAACCTAAAATTTTACAGGATAAGATTTTGCCACGTGAGGCTAGGCATTATATATTTACTAGCCTAGCGCCTACCCAATATATTGATTCGTTGTTTAGAGACACTTCCTTGCTGAATGCCTAACTACCTTTAGTTATACGCGGATTGAGCAAATATTTCTTTATGTAATTACGCTTTCGCATTTCATTATAGGCTAGGCAGTCTAGGCTCACTACTCGGTCTCAGAACCCATAAACACTTCACTCCATATATGTAATTAGGCAGTGACTCCACTCATGGAAAGACGCTACTTGAGCAAATTTTAAAAGCATTTCTTACGAGTATCGTCCATAATAATGTACTTAAAAATAGGTGTACGCCATATTTGACATTTGTTGTTGTTTCACAATCTATAACGCCATAAATTCCTCAAATATATAATTGTATTAAGTTCTCAATCAGTTGAAAATCCCTTCAGATTTCACAGAATTCTCATAGCTGATAGTCCTAATCTTTTTATCTGCAACACCATGAAACCCTCAACGGGTACAATTGAATGAAGTGCTGCCAAACAATCTCAGATTCTTTCATTGCCTCAACTGTCTGGTTTCTAAACTCCTCACTCTCAGGTTACTTAATATCAAGTTCGTTGATCAGCTTCCCAACCTTCGAAGGGTACAATTGAATAAAGTGCTGCCAAATAATCTCAAATTCTTTCATTGCCTCAATTGTCTGGTTTCTAAACTCCTCACTCTCAGGTTACTTAATATCAAGTTCGTTGATCAGCTTATTATTACCACTTGTTTTCATTCATGCTTTTGATGCCTCCATGTGGCTAGTAATGCCTCTCCTGATGCCTCCACATGCTTATTGTTGTCTCTCCAGTGTCCTTCCCGAACGTAGTTATCAGCAGCAGCCTAAACTCCCATAGCATTTAATCATCACTATTTATTGCTGCATTAAAACTTTGATTGTATTTAATTTTTGTTGATCAAAGCTAGCCGTGGGGTCTTGGGGCACAAGATCCTAGAGAAACATCACCTGCACTAACCAATGAATAGGCAAAAAAATTAGTTTAAAAAAATAAAAAAAAATACAAAACCTTAATTGAAATTACATGTTTTTGTTAAAATTACTACAAATTACTCTAAATAATGGCTCTGACTGATTCATATATATCCCCTTGTCGGGGACATAATAATAAGGGTCTTCAAAAAATAGAAGGAAAACTAACAGGTTGAATTTCAAATCGAGGTTCCTTCCTGTGACTCTTCGTGGAGTTTACCAGAGATCTGCTCTCTCTTATCCCAAGAGATCCATATGAAGCTGCGAACAAACGAACCCTAGTCTTCCCTCGCCATCAATAGGTAGAAAACTAGTGCTCTGTATTAAAACGAATAATTTCTGATCAACGTCCCATGAATCTTACAGAACCCACCAGGAATCTGTATTGAAAAATATACTATTAAAACAACACGGCAAAAAAGAAAAGAAATGAAAGAATACCTTGTCTTCTTGTGGATCTCTGCAGAGATCCGACATATCATGTCCTTGTGCTGAGATATGTAGAGCCATGGATCACTTGGAATGTGAAAGCGTCCACAGAGGACTGCCTCAAATATCTCCTTAAATCAAATTTGGCTGTGTGGATCAAGAATGTCGTTATCATACAACAACTACTCAAGCTTTTGTGATTTACTGTATTTGATTTGGAGAGCGCTGCTTTGTGATTTACCATATTCGATATGTACAACGCTCCATCTGCATCTTTTGCAACGCGGAGGATTAAAAGATACTGCTCCATTGTTGGAATTTCATTTCATCTCTACGCTTCTAACTTCTTTCAACGTTTTAGTTAAAATATACATTTTTACAATAGATTTTTATTAAAAAAAATAAAATTAAATAGTTTTTATTACAGTTCAAAAATATATATTTTATTGAAAAGTTTAATTTTTAGTTAAAAGACAACAATACACTCATTTATTAGAGTTTTTTTTAAAATAATCATATGCATTGAAAATTGAGATTGGGAAGGTATTTAGCATTATTTGAAATCTTTTTTCTTACTAACTATGAATCAATTATTTCAAGTAGTTAAGTTTTGTAAGGCATAACTATGAAAATAAAGATCAAATGGTTGGGTGGGTTTTTTAAAATTATAAAAAAAATATTAAAAAAAATATAAGAATTTAATTTTAACCATGACTCTAATAAAAATTTAGAAAAATAAAATTTTATTAAATATTATTTCAAGGATTTATCTAAATTAGTTATCATCAAAATTATTTGATAACAAATATTTATAAAACATATTAATTTATAGTCAGTATAGGAATACAATTTTAAAACAAACTAATTAATTCCTTTATTTAGGTCTCATATACCAAAATTTGGTCTCAAAAGGTTAACCATCATCATCATCATAATAAAACAGCTTTACCAAAATAAATGTGGAAAACCTCTTTTTCTTATAAATAAAAAAATACATCACAAACTTATCATTTATACATATAAATTTATTTTATCCTATACTATTCAATTAATAATGCAATAAGATTCATAAAACACTTTATTTTTATCACATTTAAACAATTAATTCTGTTTTTATGTGATATTATTCAATTAATAATAGGATAGGTTAAACCAAGTTATTTTTATAGTTTCCACATATTTACACAAGTTGAGTTATTTAAAACATGTTATTATTCATGACAATTAAAGCTAATGACTTCATAATACTTTTACATTTTGAATTATGAGAATTTTTAATTAAATATTAATATAATGTCTAACTTTAACCTTGACTTATATGACACATATATGGCATCACATATATCTATACATTTGTTGCTAATTTGTAAATATACATAAATTATAACACACATGTGTGTAAGATTAATTTGTCACCCCACCATATGTGTAGTGACAAATTAATGTTACATACATACACATATAGAGTGTGTTAGCATCCATATTACTACATACTTATTATTATATATATATATCGGAAGTAATGGTTTCAAATGATTTTTTCTGTTCGTTGTGAATCCTAATAATAAAACAAATACATTGGATCGATTTTTTTTTGAAATTATTTATGATGATAGAGATATAGGCAATGCATTGAACTAGAAGGACATGTTTCTTCTAATATATATGGTAAAAAAGAAGTTAAGTTTAACAATAACAAGCATTTGAAAGAAATATGAAGTAACTTATTGGGTTGAATTTTAGCATGCTTAGTCTTTGGATTTTTAATTTCAATTTTAAATTTGGATTTTTACTCATGATTTGAAATGATTTTTAGTTCCTTTTCTTTGTTTGGATGTTATTTCCATATTCTATACTATTTACACTATGAGAACATTCCATCCCATATTTTACTACAATGGATATGTGTGTCATTGATTATGTTAACATAAATAGGGGTTTTGATTATGGCCACCCATTGAGAAATTAACTAAATTTTTAATAATTTAAATTTTGCTAAGGGTTTTTTAATGTGACAATGAGATTAACATGTATTTTTAATAACATAAATTTAAAGTTATAGAGAGATTTTTCAATATTGATTTATGTAGTGACAACAAAGATGAGAATGTGTAATACATCAAACAATTATTTAATTATTTATTACTTTGAATTTTTTTCATATTTTGATAATAAAGTCAAAATGAATGTAATGGATTATTATTATTGAATAATTAAAATATTGAGAGGAATCAGAACTGAAGTAGCCATTAAAAGAGTGTTAGTTGACCCACAAGGAGAAATGACAAATGGCAAAAAATGTTGAGTGAGAATTAAAGTGATGCAAGAGGCATCTTCCCCAAAATCAGGTCAAGACTCCTTATGGAGCCCTAAAGAGTAGGAGGCTCATAAATGACCAAGTCCTAGGAAAAATACTATAAAATAGTGTGTCCATCGAATATGCATGAGGCTAGTGATGGATGGGGAAATAATATACTAATGCAAAGACATGGCATATTGATCGTAATTTTTCCTTGTGGTTGAGTAAAGAGGCTCGAGGGTTCTGTAGAAAGTAAGTTTTGGCTGCTCTAGGAGTTGGTTGGGAGGAACGACAACTTCAATTGTGTGTTCCTGACAGTGGTAATAGGTTCTTTACTAAATTTATTAGTTGTTTTAGTACTAATAATTATAGTTTGAAAGTAAATTTGAATTCTAAGTACATTACAAACTCAGAATTGTTACCATGTATCTTTTATTATTTTTTAATCTCGTTTTATTATAAGTTCTTAGTTATAGGGTCAGTGCAAGAAGATGAGGGACCTTTAAGATGCAATCCTAGTTTTCAACAACATCATATTACCAAAAAATACATCAATCCGAGCCTGACATAGCACTTGGTATGGTTCAACCCGAGCCTGACATGTCATGGAACATGTAGGATAGGAAGACAAATCGCGTACGCGTTATATAACTACAAAACGCGCTCACGATATGTAGTTATAAAACGCGTGCGCGATTTGTAAATCATAAAAATAAATTTAAATACACAGTCCCAAACCCGCGGCCCATTTTCACAATCAGGAACGCGAATTCGACGTGCCATTGGAGCGTTTGGAGTGAGACCACTGCTTGGGATTGTTGCAAGAGTTGATTCAAGTTGAGGGGAGGAGATTTCACTCGTGCATTGTCATCCAACAAGGTAATTCAATCACCCAATGCATTTTTTTTTGTCAATTTTTACCCTATAATTGTCAATTTTTGTCAATTGTATTGTATATATTAATTGTAAAATTTTGGGAGCAGGTTCTGACCATGACCCAACCAAGGTTTGTTTGATATATTATCAACTTCTTCATTTGAAATGGAAATATAATCGAGTTTATTTGGATTACCATATGTATTTTAGTGCATGTTTTAGGTTAATAAAGGGAATTGGGACCTATGGTGGTATTGTGGCATTTGGATTAAAGTATTGGATAGAATTAGAGTCATTACTCCCTCTAGTTTTGTCACTAATCATATATCTATTTGGCCCTCTTCTATGTCATTTTGTGCTTCTTGCACTTGTTGTCAGGGACTTGTGATCTTATTCACCCGAGTCATTTAGTTGGGTAGTATCTACCTCAATTCAAATTGGGAGTTGGGAGAAATTGCAAAGTCAACCTCAGAAGAGAGGTTTGGGCATGTGACTATCAGTTTATTTCTTTGTATCTTTTGTTCATTTGATTTCCTTGGATTCCACAACAAGTGTCAATAGGCAAACAAGAAATGCAAAGAATGCTCAAAAGGCATGAAATATTCATCAATGAAAAAAAAACCTCCATTGTCTCTCTCCAAGTGACGGTGCACAATAATTAAAATACATCACAATATGAGTTAAGGACTATTATCATGCAGCAAGGAGGCAAAATTTAAGCTTCAGAAGTTGGATGCATATCCTTAACGACCACAATGGAAGCAATTCTAAAAGGAAAATATTAAATAGCTTGCCATCGTTGGTCCTCTCTTGGTTCTACTTCGGCAGCCATCAAGGATGATGAAATAGTTTATAAGGTGATAGAGACCATGGATATTTAGATAGCAAGACAATGGTGAACCTGATGAAGCCTATAGTTAACACTCATTTCACTAGTTTGTTGTTAATGTGCTATGTAAATATCAGTCTCATATAATCTTCTATAAGTGACATTAGGACAAGGATAGTTTTTTTTGTTCCCACGAAGTTGTGGTGATCAGGCCCATTTTAGGTGTTACCATCACATGAACTTGTATCACTCGCGTATATGGATAATATTTGTAGGTTGCAATCACAATTGAAGAAGGTTTCAGATCACTTATGTTATCAAAATTTTACATGATTGAATGAGTAGTTAGCAAAATTTATATAGAGTTATTGCACATCATGTTGTTTAAGTTTATTTTGATATGTTTTACATTTATAATGTCATGATGTTTTGAGTAAATCCCATGATAATGATTGAGTAAAGCCCATGATATTTTATTAGGTAAACGCTATATATGTATGTGATTGGTTTGTTGTAGACAAAATTGGACTTGTGCTTAAGTTAGTTTTTCATATTTTGTTATGCATATTATTTTAAATGATAATATA
>LPNX010944617.1:0-16106 GCA_001517045.1 Pseudotsuga menziesii
AATCCTGTCTTATTTGGAGTATTAGATTCTCCATATGTATACCTTTGTTTATTTTTTAGCATACAGAAGATAGCATTATGCTGTTTAAATTCCTGTACTAATATGCAGTTACTTAAAGAGTTCTGATAATATTTAATCTGTCTGTTAAGTTAGGATATTACTTATGAAAATAGAAATAAATCGAATAACACTTCTTATGATCTATCTTATATAACTATATCTATAGTAGCATGAATTTATAATCCATAAATGATAGGGTTACCATTCTAAATAATGTTAGAAATTGATTTAACAAGAAAATGAAAAGCAAAGTAGAAGATAACATTAATATAATACATCAGTTCTAACTAGTTTGCATGATTATAGAGTTAAATCTGCATTTATTTTCTTCTACATTCAGTATTGTTACTTGGATATAACCAGTTAAATTACTCTTAAACTAGAAGGAAGAAAAAGTAATGTTTTCAATACAGTAGATGAACTAAAGTAACCTTAATCTATCTGCTTTGATAATAAGACTACTGAAACGAATACTGTACAAAAACTAGTTTTATCTGCAAGCATGAATAGCTATCAGTAAAAACAAACATTCCTTCTGATGATATGCAAAGAAACAAAAGTCTAATTTATAATCTCATCAAACATCTTTCTATAATTTCTACCTCTGTGCTGGAGTACGATCTTGTAGCCCAGATGTGGAAAAACACAGTAGGTCTTTATTTTTCATCAACAAGTTAAACTACTGATAAACTAGAACAATTACATCACTAACCAGCTAGTTCTTTTGTTCAAATAATACAAACATAATATTCATCCATTCACATATATTAAAACAGAAATAAATAATTGTCAGAACCTGCTTAAGCCTTGGACAACAACAGCAATGGGAGGCCGTTCCTCCCTACCAACTCCTGGAGAGCGCTCAAACAGCGACTCCTCAGGACCCCCGAGCTTGCTCTGGTCTCCCTGGCTGGAACTAGGTGCAGCAATGTCAGATACCAGTCCTCAAACTCAGTATGAATCGAGAACTTATCAGTAAGTTCTCCTAGATAAAAGGCTGTAATAAAATCAAGTTACTGCAGCAATCCTCTCAGAACAACTTCCTTACTGTTTTTCCCTCTTTCCTCAATGAATTTCCTGAATAACATTCACTTGAATGAATTCTCTCTGGAAAATATCTGAGCAGCCTCAGCTCTCTTCATTGAGTATTTTTAAAAGATTGCCTAGGTCTTTTTTTTGGGTTAACTGTCATTTAATGAGCCACCTGCTCTGATCCCACTTTCTTGGGGGATCATGACCCCAAATGTAGGGAAGTTGCCACCTGCAACTTAGGAGGTGTTTGAGGATGCTGCCACTTGTCTTTTGCCTTCCACCTAGTTCCATCCACCAGTTTGACCAGTAACCTCTTTTTAACAGCTCTCCCATGTTGTTGTCTCCACAATTTATTTATTAATAATAAAAATATTCTGAATTACATTCCAATTCTGTTGACTCTGCTGAGTCATCAATTCCTACTTAGCATTAAATTTAATACAATGTCTCAGGAATATAATTAAAACAATTTACATAATTTTACAAAATTGGGGTATGTGACACCATCACTATGTCATTTCTATGTCCATGTGAAAGTGCATATGGCATGACGACATAGAATAATGCACCTGCCCCATGGGGATTTGAACTAGGAAAATGTTTGCATAAAACTAGTCAAATGTGCAACATTGGTAACAACCAATTCGATCAAAGGGAACCGCAAAGACAATGTGACCTTCCTTTATCAATGTTCTTTTGCAAGTTTATGCTTTTCCCTTTGAATTGTTGAGAAGTAACTACACCACTTCAGTTTTTGAAGAGGTGGAATCTTGAGCTCTCTTTATTACTCAACAACTAAGTAATATGAGGATAGATCATCCCCCCTCACTATTGCAAAAAATTATTCTATGCATTGATATTTTTCCATTGGAATTGCTTACAAGTAGGGTCTAGCCCGAGTGGTTGTGGAATGTATTGTTATCCTTCCTGCCCAAGTTCTATTCCTGCAAGTGACATGTTCATCCCATAGTGAGCATATTGTTGTAATGAATTCATGCCATGTTGTTGGGTTGGCTTTGTGTCTTAAAGAATATAGGATTTACATTGGGTACCATCCTCAAAATGAGGGGAAGTGTTGGGAGGATTTCCTTGGGATAATTACCTAGAGAAAAAGTAGGTACACCACTTTGGATTTTGAATAGTTAGAATCTTGACTTCTCTATATTAGTTAGCATCTTAGTCATATGCAAATTGCTATTTCCTTAATGTAATTGCAATCAAGAATTAAGAATGTACATGCTTAGGGTACTTTCAATTAAGACATTCTTAGAAACCATGACTTATTTTCAACTGAATATGCACGTAAAAATGACTATGGAAGCAAGCACTAGCATGTCCCCTAAGTATGGAGCAATGGCAAATATCTTTTTTCTTATTTTTCAACAACTACTATCCATGCACTCATAGAAGGATGAAGCATGGTACATAAACTAATATGTGATTCTCACTCACAACTCCATGATTAAGTGTCAAAGCGATATCTTCAGTTGTACTTCTCATATAAGTAACCGCTCAAGAGCACGTGGGTATGGATATTATGCTCCAATGGTGGCTATGTTTTTTGTTTTTTAATTTGCTCCCAATGATGCTTAACTCTAGTTTCTTCTTCTCCACATCAAGCATAAGTTATGGTGGCAATAACCTTCTTTTTTAATTTGCACAAACATGAAGCATGCATAAGCTCAATGACTCAAATTTAGTTTTCGTTTCATTTACCTAACACTTTGGTTAATCTCAAATTGTTATTTTAAACCCATATCCTAATATAGTTAATGACATTTATATAAGCTTTGGGAAATCTTTATGCTCTACACACATTTTCGTAAATGATTACTTTTAACTTTTGACACGACATGACAATTCCAAACCAAATATTTATGATAAATTTGTTTCATGCTTAAGACTTTTCTAAACCTTTGGAAGAATAAAGTATTCTTGTGAAAATTAGACTTTATTTTTAACAAAAAAAAATATTAAAATATCTTAAAATTTTCAAACAATACCAAAATTTAATCATCATAAAAAAGCATTTCACTCATATTGTTATTTTTAATCCATCTCACGCTATAGTTAATGGAATATATACAAGCTTTTGGTCAAGCTTTGAGCTATACACACTTGTGGTAAATGCTTACTTCTAAATTTTGATGTAATATAAAATTTCCAAGCCAAATATTCATGATAAGTTTGTTTCATGCTTAAGACTTCTTTAAACCATTGAAATAATAAAGTCTTTTTGTGAAAAATGAACTTTATTTTAAACAAAAATGATTTGACTTTAGGACTTGTGTTTCTTCTCAATGGTTACAATGTTCTTTTACAAATTATTTGATTTTAATCCCACGTTACTTGTAAAGCGTTACAAATGCTTTGATAAGTGCATTGAAAAAATCGTTACAAGTGGATTGAAAAAACCATGAAAGTGTTACAAATGCCGTGAATTGAAAAAGTCGTTCATTAATTGCTTTGATAATTTATGATTGTCAAAGTTTGTTAGGACGCTTGTTATTTTTAACCAATATCTTAATATAGTCTTAATATAGTTAATGACATATAAACTTTTGAGAAATCTTTATGTTCTAAACATGTGTTACAATTCCAAACCAAATATTTATGATAAATTTGTGAAAAAAATGAGAAATAAATACCATTTAAGATTTTTATAATATAAAAATGGAACATAAGTGCCATTTAAGATTTTTGTGAATTACAAGTACATTAAAAAAACCATAAAAAATTTTGCTTTACAAATGCTTAAAGGTTTTTGTGAATTACAAATGGATTAAGAAAACCAAGAAGAAGTTTGCTTTACAAATGCTTTACAAGTGGATTGAAAAAGCCAGAAGTAAATTGAAAAAGCCGTTACAAGTGGATTGAAAAAGCTTTGATAAGTGAAGTGAAAAAGCAATGCATTAATTGCTTATCATTGATAAGTTATGGCTCTCAAAATTCGAAAGTGGATAGTTGTCCGTTTCTATGAGGTCGGAGGGAGGACGCGGCATATTATATATATGTTGAACTTGAATTTCGTTGTTTGGTTACCTCTTTTTGTCATTTGCATGCTCTGTTTTCAGAGTCTTTGTTTACGGAAGCACTTCCTGTTGGTCTGTTTGTGTTTGTGTGTTGGCCTGTGTGTGCGTTGGTTTGTTTGTGTTTGGTCTGTGTTTGTGTGTTGGCCTGTTGCTGCTTGCTGCTTTTGACAAAGGAGGTCAACTTTTCTGAATTAATTTGAATTTCAAAGGTGTGTTGACAAAGGAGGTTAACTTTTCTGAATTAATTTGAATTTCAAAGGTGTAATTGAGGATGTTTTGGAGCTTTAACAGATGCTGTGCTAGATCTATAACAGAGAGTCATGCTATGGATCTGTAACAAAGTGCTACATCTGTAATACAAATATGTCTTTATCTTTTTATTTTCATGCTTTCCTTAAAATAGGAATTGAAATTTAATATTGAATTCGATTTTAAAGAAATATCTATGACATTGAGGATGTTTTGGAGCTTTAACAGATGCTGTGCTGTGGATCTGTAACAGAGAGTCATGCTATGGATCTGTAACAAAGGGCTACATCTGTAATACAGGTATGTCTTTATCTTTTTATTTTCATGCTTTCCTTAAAATAGGAATTGAAATTTATTATTGAATTCGATTTTAAAGAAATATCTAGACATTGTTAGAATAGAAATAGACATAGAAATTGTAGGTTGAATTCATGAATTCTGTAAAAATAAATAAAGAAATTGGGGAAGGACAGTGGCTCCATGCTAAGCAAAACCTGGTTATTATCGCCATGAGGACAGTGGCTCGCTTGATTGAATGCATGTTTTCTTCTTAATTGATTGACTGATCACACAGTCGGTCTCCGAGTCGGTCCATGGGTCGACCTCTATCCCTCTGCAGCTGCGGCTGTCTATCTTTCCCCAGTCCCAGTTGTAGTTGATCCACTGGTATATCCCACCATTTTACCGAGTTACCCCAAGCATATCCCACCAGTCTAGAAGTTATCTATCTAGGGCCACCCTCTTCAAAAGCTATACTATTTAACTGACCTCCCCTAAGCTGCAATGTCTAGGTCTCTGGATGGCGCATCCAACCCCCATGTTATAGAGGGTTCCGGAACTTTTCCGCTCTCTGCCACTTGTATAGATCACGCACCTACGGTTGTGGATTAAGCGGCCTACCGGCTCCTCTCATGCTTCTTCCACTCAGCTAGTTACCTTGCCCGCTGTGTTTTGGGATGAAAATGATTCTTCCACTCAGCTAGTTACCTTGCCCTCCGTCCTCCCTTTTCCTCAAGGCCATATGAGCGATACTCTGAATATTCTCTTTTCATCAGGATCAGCGCAATCATATAATTATTTTAATTCCAACCATCTCCCTCGCCGGCTCTCTGCAATCTGCTTTATCCATTTGATTGCTAGTCCATTTCACTCGAGTCTGAAGGAAGAAGTTATGTGAGGAAACTCATCGGGAACGTATTAATCAAAATAAGAGCAGTCTGGTGTATGTGTTCCTCTCTTAATTCAAAATAAGAGCAATCTGGTGTATGTGTTCCTCTCTTAATTCAGCACACTCCGCATTTTGCTAATTGTTCCTTCCTAACGATTTTTTAGGATCATACTTCTTGGGTTCACACCATGGGGTCTATGGGCAGATTTTGTGTGGCTTTGGCATTGAGTATATAATGGGCTAAGACGTTGGCCTTCTAAAATAGTCTTGGATCCTACGGTCTTATATCTTCAAGTATTTAGGAATCATTTTCCTCGCTAGCTAGTTCTTATCGAGACATTTTGGGGTTTCTGAAGAATTCCTTCTTGGGTTTTCAATTTCTGAATCTGGGTTTGATGGGGAAAGTGTTTTGGTGGGATCGAACCAGAGACGGAATTGCTGCTCCCTGCCGATGAGATTCGGCCCATCTCTTGTCCCGTTCCCATACACGTTGGTCGGCACCTCCGAAATTGTTCCCAGAAACTTTCTGGTGGCGATCCTGGTACACAGCCGCCTTCCTTCCATAGTCTCTGGTGGGAGGAGTGACAAAGTGAAGGCAAGAGTGTGGATGGAGGTACCGGCTTCGCTTTCCTTCCATTGAGATAGTAGTTAGGTCCTTGAACAGAGAGAAAATTGATTTAATGTGATTGTTTCAAAATTTGTAATTCCTCTGTCTATAGCTTCCGGGGAATCATACGGCCATATATGTAAAGAGCGAGTCACTTTGGGACCAGGGAATTGAATGCGTAGTTACATAGAATGAAGTGATGATTCTTGCAGTGTAGGCTTCTTTGGACTTGAAGTGGTAGCGGCAATTGCTAACGCCACGGTTTTTTGCTCGCTGAATCCGGCGTCGACCAGCTAGCTATTTAAGAAGCAATCGTTCCAGTACCCTTAGCTTTATTGGCCCAGGGCACTTATTAAGTGGTAGCGTGGCTCTCGCGTAGCCCAGGAAATCAACCTGCAAATTCTTGTTGCGATAGGAGTTTATCAAAGGTAGCCGCTAAGCCTGTGCGTCGTGCTTCTTAATTCATTCGCGAATCCAACGGTACTTAATTAGAGGACGTAGTGGGTAGCCCTCGCATCTTCAAGAGTAGAAACTTCTCCAAGAGAATACCTCCTTACCTGTTTCGCCTTCCGGTTTTATTGATCGGGAATAACTAAGCTCGTGCTCAAAGGTAATTCTAATACTCGCCCTTGTGTTTATTTAGCCCGCTTAGATACTCTATTGGGGAAAGAAGGCTAATGGGATGGGGGGTTAAGCCAGGACAAACAAACACTTTTACTGACCGGGCAAACAAACACCAAGACAACAACAAGAATTCACTGATGTTGTTTTTTAGCCATTTACCTCTTGAAATCGATGCTGTAGAAAAACACTTACACGGCGGTAGACAATCACTCCACGATTGGTTTTAGGTTCAATAGATGGATACGTCCTCTACCAATGAAAGTTGGCTGAAGTGGAAAGCCTCTCTGATGGAGGTCTAATGGATGGATACTCCTCGCTCTGCGCAGGCAGTCAGCNGGATGGATAGGTCCAAGCCCTTCAAATTCAGTTTCAGTAGCTTAATGTGTCATTTTTGTATGTACCACCCTTTAGTTTCCATGTGGATTTCCTATTGCCAATCAATAAGGTAGGCAAATCACAGAAATAAGATTTCTTTCAACCCACTGCCTGCGGTTCAGGCAGACCAAACATATCACACAGTTTTACACCATNTAACGCTTAGGAATTTAATAAAACTACCTATAGGCTGAGTATGCTCAACGCTTGCTTTATTCATGCCTGGTCAATTTTATTTGCTTAGCCATAAAAGGTCCAAGCCCTGTAGAGCGATAGCTGCAATGAGGTAGTCAGTTTCATGGCAATGACTATTTCTCCATGAGAAATCGTATATGCACATGTGAAGTGGGCATCCCTGTGGCAGTTTTGGTTGTTCCCCCAAGGGGGGCAGAGCAGTGTGAGGTGCACCAATTAAGAAAACATGTATCTGCTCGTCAGGTTCTCGATCGGGTCCCTTCAAATTCAGTTTCAGTAGCTTAATGTGTCATTTTTGTATGTACCACCCTTTAGTTTCCATGTGGATTTCCTATTGCCAATCAATAAGGTAGGCAAATCACAGAAATAAGATTTCTTTCAACCTACTGCCTGCGGTTCAGGCAGACCAAACATATCACACAGTTTTACACCATAAAAAAATAGATATAAAGCCTGCAGCTATAAAGAAAATTGTACCAAAAAAATTATGCAGCTTAATCGTTAGTTACATTCTGGCTGTGTCTTCTTAAAAGTGGTCTATGTCAATCTTGTAAAATGCCATAACATCAAAATTTAACAAACTACTCAACCCTGCATATTTCATTCAAAATTGTTGGACTTGACCCAAAACAGAATTCTTCAATGCAAAATAACGTTTATTTCGGATGTCCCTTTTTCTTAGGATATTTCATCTTATGATGAAGGGCAGCTCAACAGCAGATATACATTTGTCATCTCCAGTCATTCAAGAACCAATTCATTATTTGGCTTGCCTACCAACATTAAGAGTCAGTTCTTTTTGGGTTTGTTTTAAAGACCACCTCTCATTTGAATGGAGAAGCTTGAGGGCGATGCAGATTTTTATAAATCCCTCAACTGAAATCTTGCCCTCTCCCGACCAGCAATCATCTCTTCTTGTTTGGTGCAATAAAGACCACCAGGATTACACGGTGCTTGGTGCTCTTAGAATGCGGCCAGCTTTCCCAGTTAGATTCGTTTAAGATTGATTGAACACTTTTTTGTTTTTGTTTTTTATATTCTCTTTTATTATTGAGTGTGCCAATTTGTTTTCAATCTAGATATGTAACAATTTTATAGATATTAATATCTAAATATTCACGAGTTTAAGAAAGAGAAATGATTATCCACAAGTGTACCAATTTGGTGCTCTTAGAATGCGGCCGGCTTTCCCATTTTAGCTATGCCAGTTAGATTCGTTCAAGATTGATCTCTTCTTTTATTATTCAGGATGCCAATTTGTTTTTGATCTGTGACAATTTTAAGTATTATAGATATTGATATCTAAATATTCACAAGATATGAAAAAGATATTGGTATATAAATATTATTTGTAATTTTTAATTTTAGTATTTAGAATAGATAGTTTTAAGATTTTTTTTTATGAATATTTTACATTTTTTTCACATATATTTATGACATTTTTTAAAAATTAGTTTATTTATAGGATTTGCAATAGATATATGGATTGGCTTTGTAATTTTTGGATAATAGTAATGAATAGAAACATAGATAATAATTATTGTTTTTTTACATTTTTAATATTTAAATAATTACTTTTTATATGTTTTGTTTTGTTGTTTTTTCAGGTATCAAATATCTTTTATACATGGATTTTTTTAGTGCCTAATGTATAAAAATGTTAATGAATAAAGAGAAAGGTAATGATCTTTATCTTTAATTTTTTATTTTTTAAAGTGATATTTAAATAAAGATGCATCTCATATTTGTTTTGGTTCATATTTTCAGGTATCAAGCATCTTTTGAACATTGATTCAATGTTATATACAACACTTTGAAGTGATTTACACTTGACTTGGATAGTTTTCTACTTTGAAAGTTTTGTAAAGACAGAGACTTACACACATTATTCTTAATATATATGATTATATTTTTTGGGGATGGGATTAAACCCGTCCAAATGCTCTAGATGGTGGGGCGCCCCATCATTTTAGAGTAGTCTTTTATAGTGTTATGGTGTAGTTTGTTTGTTTTTAGCATTCATTTTCCATTAATTGTCTTCACATAAATTAATTTTATAATTTCTCCAACATAAATAAATTTCAATTTCCACTTAATATTTCACACAAACTAATTTCCACATAAATTAATTTTATAATTTCTCCAACATAAACAAATTTCAATTTCCACTTAATGTAAGCACACACTAATTCCAGAATTTATCAAACACATAAATAAACTTCCTTTTATATATTTGAGATTTTAATCATTTTTATATTTGTTTTGGTTTAATATTTTTTTTTTCACTTTTTTACTTTTGATTTTTTTTTTATACATTTTTCTAGCTTTATTTATATATAATTACAGTGTTATTATTTATATAGTAATTATATCATTTATATTTGTTATATTTTACTCTATTCTTTAGTTTTTATTATTATTTAAGTGCAATTTTTGGGTGTGTTTGAGATCTTTAAACATGTATTTTGTATGCAACTCTACTTGTTTGCTAGATGGAATGATTTTATGTTTTAATGCTTTTTTGTATGGAAATCTATGTGTTTGAAATCTTTGTATATGTATTCTCTATGCAATTCTATGTGTTTGTGTTTGAAATCTTTGTACTTGTATTCAACTCTATGTGTTTGTGTTTAAAATCTTTGTACTTGTATTCAACTTTGTGTGTTTGTGTTTGAAATTTTTGTACATGTGTTCTCTATGCTAATCTATGTGTTTGTGTTTGAAATCTTCGTACATGTATTATTTATGCAACTCTAGTATTAGTAGATGAGATGATTTTTATGTTAGATCAAATAATCATTTTTGTATGAACTCTTATGTATTTTTTTAGATGAAACTATTTTGATGTTAATGTTTGGTAGATGAAATTATTTTTGTGTTTGTTAGATTAAATCATGTTTTTCTGTATGCAATGTTATGTTTTTGTTAGATTAAACCATGTTTTTTTGTATGCAATGTTATGTGTTTGTTAGATTAGAGAATTTCTATGTTTGCTAGATGAAATAATGTTTTTATTGATGTAATTGTGTGTTTGTTGGATGAAATTATTTTTGTTTGTTAGATAAAATCATGTTTTTTGTATGCAACTTTGTGATTTGTATTTACCAATTTTTATATAATATTTTTGTAAGCAACTATGTGCTTGTGTTTCTATATCTTTTGTATGCAAATGTATGTTTTAGGTATGCAAATCTTTATGTGAAATAACAATTGTGTAGATTTATATGTTTAATTTTTTTAATATGTGAATTTTGTATTATGTAAATAATGTATAAAGTATGATTATATATATATGTATTGGTATTTGAGATATAATAATAAATATATACTATATAATTTCACATATTATTTTTTTGTTTTTTTAATTGTTGTTTTAATTTTAATTTTGTTGTTTTTAATTTTTTATATCAAATTTTATCATCAATTAAAATATAACTTATTATCTTTTTCAACTTTTAATAAATTAAATACATCGTAATTATAATAAAATTAATTTAATACATACATTAATAAAATATTTTAAAAATTTTAACAACCAGCTTTGTTGTAACAACAACAACAAAGCACATGTTATCGCTTTGTTGTAACAACAACAACAAAGCACAGTTTTTGAGGCCATATGAGCTTTCACCTTCACGTGGTTGGTCTTGTTAGTAGAGATCCTAAAATCTCAAAGCCAAGAAAAGCTCTTAAATCTATAATTATATTTTTTAGTGTATTAACAATCTTATTTATATTAATTTTTATTAAAATATAATTATTACTAAATAAATAAAGTGTTAAAAAGGTATTTTATTAAGTTAAAGATTATAATGTTCAAAAATAAGATTATAATAAAGTTAAAAAAATAAATTACTCTTAAAATTATAATTTTGTAATTAATAATAAAACCATAATTTTTATCATAAAACAAAAACATTAATATTTAAATTGATGAAATTAAAACAATTATAATATTAATAAGTTTTTCAATATTTAAACAATAAAATTTATTTATTATTTATAATATAAATTATTTAAAAATTATAATGTAACTAATTTATAACCAAAAATATTATATAACGAAATTTAAAATTTTAAAAATTATTATTTTTGTGTTTGTTAGATTAAATCATGTTTTTTTATGCTTATGATTTGTATGTGTATGTGTAGATCTTATGATTTGTATGTGTGGATCTTTATACATTATTTTTGTATGCAATTATGTGTTTATGTTTGAATATCTTTTGTATGTTTTAAGTATGTAAATCTTTGTGTGAAATAACAATTGTATTGATGTAGGTTTATATATTTAATTTTCGTATTATGTAAATAATGTATAAAGTATAATTATATATGTATTGACATGTCAGGTATAATAATTAATATATGTATTGGTATTTAAGGTATAATAGTTAATATATGTATTATATAATTTCACATTTTTTTAATTCTTTTATTTTTATTTTTTATTTTTGTTGTTTTTTATTCAATTTGTTATTTATTTTTATATCAAAATTTATCATCAATTAAAATATAACTTATTGTAACAACAACAACAAAGCTTAGATTATCGCAACAAAGCACAGTTTTTGAGGCTATATGAGCTTTCACCTTCAGCACAGTTTTTGAGGCTATATGAGCTTTCACCTTCACATATATGAGCTTTCACCTTCACATGGTTGGTCTTGTTAGTAGAAATTCTAAAATCTCAAAGCCAAGAAAAGCTCTAAATCTATAATTATATTTTTTTAGTGTATTAACAATTTTATTTATATTAATTTTTATTAAAATATAATTATTACTAAATAAATAAATAAAGTGTTAAAAAAGTATTTTATTAAGTTAAAGATTATAATATTTGAAAATAAGATTATAATAAAGTGAAAAAAATAAATTACCCTTAAGATTATAATTTTGTAATTAATAATAAAACTATAATTTTTATTATAAAACAAAAACATTAATATTTAAATTGATGAAATTAAAACAATTACAACATTAGTAACTTTTTTAATATTTAAACAATAAAATTTATTTATTATTTGTAATATAAATTATTAAAAAATTATAATCTAACTAATTTATTACTAATAATAAAGAAATTTTAAATTTTAAAAATTATTAATAAGATATAAATTTACTATAAATTAAATTATGTGTTTGTTAAATGAAATTATTTTTGTGTTTGTTACATTAAATCATGTAATTATGTGTTTGTTAGATTAGAGAATTTCTATGTAATTGTTTTTATTTTTATCTTTTGAGATAAAATCATGTTTTTTATATACAATTTTATGATTTGTATGTGTGGATCTTTATACTATTTTTGTATGCAATTATGTGTTTATGTTTGAATATCTTTTGTATGTTTTAAGTATGTAAATCTTTGTTTGAAATAACAATTGTAATTATGCAGGTTTATATATTTAATAATTTTTGTATTATGTAAATAATGTATAAAATATAATTATATATATATTGGTATTTCAGGTATAATAATTAATATATGTATTGGATTTCACTTATAATAATTAATATATGTCTTATATAATTTCACATTTTTTTAATTCTTTTATTTTTATATCAAATTTTATCATCAATTAAAATATAACTTACTATTTTTTCAACTTTTAATAAATTAAATAACATCATAATTATAATAAAATAAATTTAATAAATACGTTAATAAAATATTTTTAAAAAAATTAACGACCAGCTTTGTTATAGCAATAACAATAAAGCATAAAAAGATCCTAAAATCTCAAAGTCAAGAAAAACTCTCAAATCTATAATAATATTTTTAATGTATTCACAATCTTATTTATATTAAGTTTTATTAAAATATAATTATTATCAAATAAATAAATAAAGTGTTCATTTTTTTTATTAGGTTAAAGATTATAATATTCAAAAAAATAAAAATTATAATAAAATTAAAAAATGAAATTGATTATAAGAAATAAATTTTAATAAGATAATTAAGATTATAATTTTGCAATTAATAATAAGAAAATATTTTTTTATTGATGCAATTGTGTTTTTATTGGATGAAATTATTTTTATGCTTGTTGAATGAAACCATGTTTTTTTGTATGCAGCTATGATTTGTATTTGTGGTTCTTTATACATTATTTTTGTATGCAACTATGCAACTATATGTTTAATTTTTTTTAATGTGGACTTTGTATTGTGTAAATAATGTATAAAGTATGATTAGGATGATGATGGTTTGGTTAACCTCTACTCACACCAAACTTTGGTCCATCCAACCTAAAAAAACAAATTAATTATACTATATAATTTCACATTTTATTTCTTAATTTTTTTAATTTTTAATTTTTATCTTTTAATTTTGTTGTTTTTTTATATTATTTGCTATTTATTTTTATATTAAATTTTATCATCAATTAAAATATAACTTATCATATTTTTCAACTTTTAATAAATTAAATAACATCATAATTATAAAAAAATTATTTTAATAAATACATTAATAAAATATTTTAAAAATGTAACTTTCACTTTCAGGTGGTTGGTTGGTCTTCCTAAAATCTCAAAGCCAAGAAAAGCTCTCAAATCTATAATTATATTTTAATGTATTAACAATTTTATTTATATTAATTTTTATTAAAATGTAATTATTATGAAATAAATAAATAAAGTGTTAAAAAGTATTTTATTAGGTTAAGATTATAATATTTCATAAGTAAAAATTATAATAAAGTAAGTAAATAAAATTACTTAGAAAGAATTAAATTTTAGTAATATAATTAAGATTATAATTTTGTAATTAATAATAAAATTATAATTTTTATTATAAAATAAAAATGTTAATATTTAAATTGATGAAATTAAAATAATTATATAATTAAGATTACAATATTGTAATTAAAACTAAAAATTTTATTATAAAACAAAATATTAACATTTAAATTTATGACATTAAAATAATTATAATATTAATAATTTTTTAATATCTAAACAATACTTTTTAATTTTTATTTATAATAGAAATTATTAAAAAAATTATATGGTAAGTAATAAAATTTAAAATTTAAAAAGTTATTATGATGATGATGGTGGTTAACGTCTCTTAAGACCAAACTTTGATTTATAGGACCCAAAGAAACAGATTATTTAGTTTGTTTTAAACTTATATTTCTATGCTCAAAGAGCTTGGACAGAATCGTCCCAAAGTCACTATAACTCGGATATCCTCAATAATAGGCAATACTTCTATTACTGGCATTGGAGAGGCTTCTACATATTTATGGATAAGATCTCTTTTAGATGTACGATTTCCAACCAAGCCTTCTAATCAGAGTGGATGTGTACGAGCTTTTTCCCTTATAGAGGCAGTAATACTATTAGCTGCAAATATTGCAAGTTGCAACAATGATTATGAAACTGAGATTTAATGTGTGTACTCGAGGCACTATAAGAGGAAGTGATTTTCATCCTCAATGTTCATATTCTCACATAGATGGCAGATCATTTCCACCATGGTGTTTTAGGAACTACCCAACAACCTATTTCACTATTAATTATTTTTTCTTTGAACTAGTTAAAAGAGAGATACTTTTAATCTTATAAAATAGGGTTGATGACCTTAGATAAATTATAAATTTATTATAAAATAAAATAAATTATAAATAAAAGATTATAAAATAAAATAAATTTATAATCATATTATTGGTTAAGATGATAATATTAATTATACATTCAAAATATAACATTTAAAAAATTAAAATTTCATATTTTTTTTCATTTTTAATAAAAATAATAATTTTTTTCTTTTATTTTTAATAAAAACAATAGAAAATAGTAAAATTTGTAGTTATCTAAAATTTAAAATTTATATATAATTCTCTATATTATCTTATTAAATTATTAATTTTAAATTTAATTATGATTATTTTATATCTAAAAACATATAACAATAAATTTTATTAACAATATATTATAAAATAATCCAATTAAAATAATTACGAAATTTAACAAGTTTAATGTATTTATTAATAAATATAAATTTAAAAGTAAACAATAAACTGATATATATTTAGGATTGTAATAGACATAAATAAACCTCCTTTTATCTATTTCAGATTGTAATAATTTTTATATTTGTTTTGTTTTAATATATTTTTCACATTTTTAATTATTATTATTGTTTATATAGTATTTATATTTATTATATTTTATTGTTTTTTAGTTGTAATTTTTTGTTGATTTTAATGTACCTTTGATTTTTGAACATGTAAAATATTGTGCTTGAAATCTTTGTACATGCAATGTATTTTAAATGCAACTTTGTGTTTGAAACCTTTGTACATGTATTTTCTATGCAATTCCATGTTTTGTGTTTGAAATCTTTGTACTTGTATTTTCTATACAATTCTATGTTTTGTGTTTAAAACCTTTGTACATTTATTATGTATGCAACTCTATGTATCCATAAATAAGATTATTATGTTAGATGAAATAATCCTGAACCATTTTAATGTTTGCTAGATGAAATAATGTTTATATATATATTCAAGTTTGTGTTTGAGAACTTTATACATGTATTTTGTATGCAATTATGTATTTGTTAGATCAAATTATTTTTATGTTTGTTACTATTTTTTTGTATACAAATTATTTTTTTGTTTGTTACCAATTTTTTGTATACAACTATGGGTGAAATAACAATTATAGATTTATGTTTAATTTTTTTAAATATATGGTTATTTTTAATGTATGTGAATAATGTATAACTTACAATAACATATATATATATATA
>LPNX010944658.1:0-15601 GCA_001517045.1 Pseudotsuga menziesii
ATACCTGACGATAAACACTTAGTCGAGCCTGCACAACAAATTAAACATTTCATTCAACCGACTGAAACACACAAAGAACCTCGACAGGTCAAGGCCTGCAATAGTATTCACATAGGAACAAAAGTCGAGTCGACCCGATTACAATTGGAAAATGAACACACCAAAGGTAAAAGCTTCAGATGGAAATCCAACCATGCTGAAACAACAAAACCAATCCACTCAGTGCTAAGGGTCGCGACTACCGAGAAACCCGACCCCGACCGAATGACTGCAGCCGACTTCCCTGCTACATTCTCACAGTTCAAGGAAGGAAGTCGACAGATCAATGAAGCCAAAGCTCCAGAATGGTTAGATGTGAAAGTAAGAACTAAGGAGGTAGACATTTCAAATGATGATCGCCCAAAGCTAGCCAAAATTGGTGACTATTGGAATGAGCAACAAACTGCTGAAATAGTAACTTTACTTAGAGAATTCCAAGATGTCTTTGCAAGGGATTATAAATATTTGAAAGGATTAGTTCAAGAAATGGGAGAGATGAAAATCGACACTAAACCTGATGTCCGACCTGTTAATAAACGACCTTATAAACTAGCTCATAAATATAAGGAAATAGTTAAAAAGGAGATAGACAACATGTTGGAAGCAGGGATTATTTACCCCATCGACCAGTCGGAATGGGCAAGTCCCATGGTCGTGCAGCCTAAGAAACACGAACCGACCAGACTGAGAATCTGTGTCGACTTCAGGGAGATAAATAAAGTCACACTTACAGATCCATTCCCCACACCTTATGCTGATGAAATCCTAAATGAAGTTGCAGGACATGAATGTTACTCATTTACAGATGGGTTTTCAGGTTATAACCAAGTACCCATAGCAAAAGAGGATCAAAAGAAGACAACATTTGTTTTTGAATTTGGCTCTTTTGCTTATAAGGTTATTCCTTTTGGATTAAAGAATGCACCTGCAGTGTTCTCCAGAATTGTTGTAAAAACTTTCCAAGAGTATATCTATAAAACTATGGCAATCTACTTCGACGACTGGACTATTTATTCCACACTAAAAGATCACTGCACATGGCTCCGACTTATGCTGGAAAGATGTCGACAGATTCAACTTTCCCTCAATATTAAGAAATGCATCTTTATGACTCCCATAGGCATACTCTTAGGACATATTGTCTGCAAAGAAGGAATCAAGGTAGACTTTGCTAAAATAAAGATTATTCTTGACCTAAAACCCCCAATAAATCCTAAACAAGTTAGGGTCTTACTTGGTCATACTGGGTATTATAGAAAATTCATCAGACATTATTCTGATATGACTTACCCTCTAGAAGAATTACTGAAGGACGATATCGAATTTAAATGGACAGAAGAATGCCAGATCTCCTTCGACAAATTAAAGAGAAAACTGGTCGAAGCGCCCATACTTAAATTTCCAAATTGGTCGACCAAATTTCATGTGCACATCGATGCATCAGGAATAGCAATTGGAGCAATCCTGACTCAACCAGGAGATGATGGGATGGATTACCCTATAGTTTACAGCAGTCGAAAATTAAATAAGGCTGAAAGAAACTATTCGACCACCGAAAGAGAATCCCTAGGAATGGTATTCGCACTTCAGAAGTATCGACACTACTTATTAGCTAACCCCTTCATATTTTACACTGACCATCAAGCTTTGAAGTACCTAGTAAACAAACCTCTTCACCATGGGAGAATTTGTCGATGGCTACTTCTATTTCAAGAGTTTGAGTTTGAAGTAGTAGTCCGACCAGGAAAGCTCAATGTCGGACCTGATCACCTATCTCGAATCGACACAGGAGAAGAACCGACCGGAGTCGACGACGACTTGCCAGATGCACATCTATTTCGTGTAGAGGCGGTACCAGAAGAACTGGAGGAGATTGCTCAGTTCTTAGAGACAGGTCAGGCACCAGAAGGTCTGAACACTAAGAAGAAGCAAATCCTAGCTATGAAGGCTGCTCCATACAGTCTCATCAATGGATTTCTATACAAAATGGGGTTAGATGATGTTCTTAGAAGATGTGTACTCGACCATGAACGAGAGAAAATCATGCACGAAGCACATTATGGACCAGCAGGAGGACATTTCCAGGCCGACACGACTGCCAAGAAAATCCAACAGTCTGGATTATGGTGGCCGACACTTCACAAAGATTGTAAAAACTTTGTCATTCGATGTGATAGATGTCAACGACTCGGTCGACCTCTTCCCAGTACAGAAATGCCCCTGATTTCTGTAAACCCTAGTCTCACATTTGAAATTTGGGCTATAGATTTCATAGGACCATTCCCTGTCCCATCCCGACGATCAGGTGCAAGATATTTCATCACTGCAGTGGAATATGTCACGAAATGGGCGGAAGCAGAACCTGTCGAGACATGTTTAAGTGAGGTAGCTGCAAAGTTCATTTATGAAAATATTATTACTCGATTTGGATGTCCACTTACACTGATCAGCGACCAAGGATCACACTTCATTAACAAAACAATAAAAAATTTAATCGACAAATTTCATATCGACCACCGACGTAGTACAGCATACCATCCTCAGTTGAATGGTGCGATTGAAGCTTTCAACAAAACATTGACGAAAGGACTAACTAAAATCTGCAATACCGACAAAGATGATTGGGATGAGAAAATTCCTGCAGTCTTATGGGCATACAGGACTGCGTATAAATGGTCGACCGATCAAACACCCTTTCGACTGGTATATGGACAGGAAGCATTCGTCCCTCTACACTTCAGACAACAGACACCTATAGTTGCACAACTACTACATGTCGATATCGAGCATGCAAGGAAGGATCGACTATTCCAACTCAGTAAGCTGGAAGAACATAGAGTTATGGCTATTCAACACCAGGAAATTCACAAACAACAGCAGAAAGCATGGCACGACCGTAACATCAGGAACAAGAACTTATCAGTCGGTGACCGTGCTTTGCTCTATAACAGTCGAGTAAAAGGAAAGCCGAAGAAATTACACACAGAATGGATGGGACCCTATGTTGTCGAAGAAATAAACCCCAATGGTTCAGTCCGACTAAAAACATTGTAGGGTCAAGTATTTCGGAAGCTTGTCAATGGAGCCCAACTTAAACGGTACAGGGCCTAGAAAATAAAAAATAAAAAAATCATATAACGGTCTTAACTGACACCAAAAAACTGCATAAAAAGTTAGAAATAGTCCAGAAATCAACACAATACACTCATAAAACAACCATCATGACAGCCACTCACCCCTTCGACAACCGACTTCATTTCCATCGACCATCTTCATCAACCGACCATGTCGACCGTTCTCACCAACGACACCGACCGCCGACCTGGAGCGTCCCATCCCGCATTAATGGCCTCGAGCCCCGCCCCAGATTCATGAAATCGCACTCAAGTGTTGCAGTTGGACTGTCAAGTCCGCCATTAATTCACCCAGTTCGACAATCCATCCCACCCGCGCCTATAAATAATGGACATTCCACAGTTCATTCACCACACCACGTACCTACAGAGCATTCAAACTCCCAGTCGACTGAAATTTGTGAACCTTGTAATAATTTCGACCAGTCTGTTCAGTCAGAAACCATGGCACCCAAACGCACCAGAGCTGCGGCTAAGGCCCAACAACTTCAGGCAGTAGACTCACCCTTACTCCAGCGGCTAAAACGAATCCAAAACGCGAAAGTCCAGGAGGGTCCGTTTCAAAAGCTGTGGATGGATATTCAAGAATGGGCATTTGAAGACCGACGCATCACCCAGGAGGCTGAGAAAGTTAAGCATAGCACCATATATGCTTATGCAAACGCACCTCTCATGGCCAGCTTCACTGGTACGAAGGAAGCCACAGTCAAATTCATTATCAGTCGTTACCACAACGACCGATTTTACTTTGACCAATCGGTCGACATCACTGGAGATGTTATCTCACGACTTACTGGTTTGTCAAACCAGGGTGACCCGGTCCCCATTGGGATCAAGGAAGGGCTAGTCGAATGCCTTACAGGTTCGGCGTCAGGTAAAAACTCCAAGGGTTTGATGATCAGTCAGATCAACGCACGAACACCACAGATCATGGCGAAAATCATCGCCATTACTCTCACCTTGGCTGGTCGCAGCAGTGACCTCAAATTGGAAATGCTGGACGCCGTCGAAAAAATTGCAACCGACGGACGAATATTCAGATGGGCAGACTACCTCGCAGACTTGGTCAAAACCATATGCGAGCGCTGTCATGAAACAGGAGGTATTATCAAATTCCCCTCCTTAATCATTTGGATTGTTATGTACTATATATGCCCGGAAGGCAGTCCCGTCTTCCGAGAGCCAACTAGATTTGAGATGCACGGGTTCAAACCCTTTTCCCAAAAAGGAACTGTGCATGAACTCAACCAAGGCAAGGTACTTCTGGAAAACTGGTTCCATCAGCTTAAGCTGCGAACGACAAGGTGGAGGGTGCCCCAGAACATCCGATGAAACCTCCCAGCTGACTCACACATCCAGCTGGAGATCGACCATACATCAGTATGGTCCTCAAACACTTAGGATTCAAATGCCAGGGACCTAGAATACTATCCCACAGTCGACCAGATCTTTCGGGAGCTATCTAGACAAGCAAAAACCAAAATTCAAGTCCCGGAGGCTGCAAAACAGGTCGACTTCTCTATAGTCGAACCTCTGACCGACCAGGAGAAGGAGGAAGATTACGAGCTGCACTTGTATATTAGCACCTTTGTGACGCAGGATACTCCGACTGGAACTCCTGGTCGGGTGCACTTAACAGTGAAGCACCCGACTGCACCAGTAGTTGACTTCCCGTCGACTGAACAACAACAGCAAACACCAGTACAAACACTCCCAGCAGTGCAACAGACAGTTCCCCTGACCCCAACAGTACAACAGTCAGCAGCTGCCGACCCTCTGCAGACCCTGATAGGGGAAGTCGAGGAAGACAACCCTGAATATGATGTGTCTCGGAGCATTATCAAGAAATTGGCGAAGGATATAGCCATTGCCAGAAGGAACATCAAACTGCAGAAATGTCAGCAAGGCAAAGGTAAGCGTAAGCTTGTCCTTGCTGACTCCACCGACGAGGACAAAGAACTAGCAGCAACAGCACTCGATATTGTCGAGGATGCCCGAGCAAATAAGGTAACTGTTGAAACCCAGTTTCAACGTTTTGTTGAAGCAGGAGCACCGGAAGGTCGGCCAAAGAAGGCCAAAACAACACCACTATCTGAAGATGTGGTCGACCTGGTGACAACTCCTCCCCCTCCATCTCCGACTAAAATAGTCGAGGAGCAAGCACCAGTGCAGCAGGCTGACGTTTCCCCCGAATTCTTTGAAAGAGTTATCCCTGAGGCACTTAGAGCCAGGGCAAGCTCGGACTATGAGCTTAAAGCCTTCTTTGCAACATTGCCTGCACTGTTCAAATCGGCGCAGACAATCAGGACAACAACTCCCCTAAAAGAAAGCAAAAAGACATATCCCCAACAAACAAAAGTATTTACAAGGGTTCGAGAAGGTGGCGATGTATCAGGCACTGAACAGACCTTCACTGACTACCGACCGCAAGAAGACATTATGTCTTCCGACCACAGTTCTTCCCCTTCACCACCAGGATCAGGAAACCCACCATCCCCACCTTCACCACCATCATCACCACCTCCTGATTCACAACCAACACCCCCATCATCATCACAGCCGGAGGTGGACATACCCCCTCCCCAAACACAAAACCCCCCAACCACTGAACCAACCCCTCCGACACAAACCCCTTCGACCTCTGATCCACCTTCCACTTCTGCAGGTCCTCACGACAAACCAACAGAGCAAGCAAAGGAGACAACAGAACCTCTTCCTAGACCCGCTCAGCTAAGGATTAGCTTATGGGATGCAAGCTCATTGACCGACTCAGAGTTCGGCCAATTACTGAACACCCTAGCAAAAGAGTCGAAGAGGAGGACGACCAAACTAAGGAAACAACTCAAGGATAAGGAGATAGAAGAAGTCGAGTTCCTCGACAAATGCAGGTCTCTTGCTCAATCCATTGTTCCAGGCCCTGTCGAAGTAGCCACAGATCGAACTTTGGAGAGGGCATATCAGATATTTGAAGGGATGGTATCGACCATCCAGACACACCTCCAAGAGACCAAAGCAGAACAGAAGGAAGAAACTGCCCGACTGTTGTTGGCCCAACACACTGCATTTTCAAAGGCATACAAGGTCTTACAAAACCATATGGAGGAATCTATTGTCACTGAGGAAGTACTCAGAGATTGGCCAACACACTATGGACATGTATACCAGCAGACAAGACAAACCATAAAAGGCATCCAAGCTCTAGAAGCTCGGAAGTCTACAGAAGCTGAACTAAGGCAGACCGTCGAAGAGCAGATTGTCATGGAAACCAACAAGCTGCAGAAATTAGAACGTGAGGCCCATCAGTGGGTTCAACAGGCTCTACCTAACCTAGAGAAAGTTGACAACCTCTGTCCCCACATAAAGAGACTCCTCCAGGCTGTAGACGAGCAAAATCAAATCTTGGGCCCGACCATGGAAAACATAGCAGAAAACTCCATGTCTGAAAAGATGTCGATCCTGTCAAATCTCACTACCTTGACCATCGATATCGAGAAGGCATTACAGAGCTGGACCGACTTTCAGCATCAATTGGCCATCACAGCCCCAGCCATCGTCGAAGTATGCGTTCAGCGACGACCGACCATCCGCCTACATAGTCCTCAACAGGAGCAAGTCTGAAGGGTTCGACAGGATTTCAATTTTGGTACCTCCCTCTTTCTTCGGGAAGAAGAAATGTTTTTTTTGTGGGGTAGATGTAGAAGGATCAAGTCGACATAAGTCGACTTGAACGAAGACCGACTTAGTCGATCAGCCGACTAAGTCGAGGGACCGACTTAGTCGATCAGCCGACTAAGTCGGTCGGCTGAATAAACACAGTGATTAGAGTCTATTAACTAATAGTCGTGTCGGTTCAGTGAACCGACAGGTAGTTATGATTGTAACTGTTTGTAACCTGTATATATTAGGCTGTTGAGCCTTACAAGAACTCAGTTCAGTTCTTGGCTTTGTACGATTTATAAAGAATAATATAATCTGTTCATCCTATCTGTTCTTGTCTCTTGTATCTGTGTATAATTCTGTATATTTTTGCATGTATTATTGGTAACCTTATGTGATCTTTGAGATTACAACATTCAGCAAGTTAGGAACAACTATAAAGTAAGACAAGATTTGCTGAAAGTGTACTGTAATGAGGTATGGGATATGATAGACAATTACTTTGTGGCTTTTAACATCACTTATATTCCTAGGGATCATAACCAAACTGCTGATTCTCTTGCCCTAGCAGCCACACCTTTCAGGATTCCCAAAACAACACAGTTAAAGTATCATATTGACGTTAGGTATAGACCTTGTGTGCCTGATAATGTAAAGCAGTGGAAAGTTTTTGAAGATGACATTGAAATAAAAAGGTTCTTAGAGTTGACAGGTGAGTTTTCCAATTCCTTAATTGATCTAGAACAAGCTGATGAGGTTGAAGAGTTTGAAGGTGTTGCAGAAAATGAGATTGCAGGTCACAAGATTATTGAACTTAAAAGTAATTTCATTCCTAAAGGTTTGGTGCCATTAGAGAGAATATTTTCAAAGGGTGATACACCTTTAAAACCTGTTGTATAGTCTTCAGAAGAAAATGTAGGGGACTGTAATATTGGCACCTCTGAACATCCTAGAATGGTGAAGATTTCAAAAGCACTCACAGTAGAGCAGAGGAACATGTACATTAAGTTGTTAAAAGAATATGTTGATTTTTTTTCTTGGTCATATGAAGATTTGAAAACATATGATACTGGAATTATACAACATAAAGTGCCTTTAAAACCGAATGTTAAACCTTTCAGACAGAAATTAAGAAGGATAAATCTAGCTTTGTTTCCTATTATAGAAAAGGAGGTGAAAAATTTATTAGATGCTAAGATCAGTGTTCCCCTCAGATATTCTTCATGGGTAGCCAATTTAGTTCCTGTCAGGAAGAAGAACGGTGAAATCAGACTGTGTATTGATTTTCGAAATCTAAATAGGTCTTCATTGAAGGATAATTACCCTTTGCCAAAGATAAAACAAATATTGCAGAAGGTAGTTGGTGTACAAAGAATTTCTATGGTTGATGGTTTTTTAGGATATAATCAAATTGCCATGCACCCGGATGACAGAGAAAAAACAGCTTTTACTACACCTTGGGGTACTTTCATGTACGATAAAATGCCTTTTGGATTAATGAATGCAGGAGCTACTTTTCAAAAAGCTATGGACATAGCCTTTGTAGGAGAAAGAGATAAGTTTGTAGTGATTTACTTAGATGATATTACAGTCTTTTCACAATTAGATGATGGACATCTAAAACACTTAAAACAAAATTTTCTAAAATGCAGAAAATATGGTTTATCTCTTAATCCAAAGAAATCACATTTTGATGTACAAGAAGGTAAATTATTGGGTCATTTAGTTTCAACTGGTGGCATAAGGATTGATCTGGAAAGGGTGAAAGAAATACTGAAGATAAGTTTACCAAGGAGCAAGAAGGATGTACAATCCTTTATTAGTAAAATCAATTTTTTGCGTTAGTTCATACCAAATTTTGCTGAAACCATCAAACAGATTACAACCATGTTGAAGAAAGATCAAGAGGTCAAGTGGACTGCAGAAGAAAAAAACTCATTTGAAAAGATTAAGATGGCTCTTACAGAAGCTCCAGTATTAGTAAGTCCTGATTTTACAAAGGAATTTTCAACATTTTCTTTTGCATCTGAAGATACATTGGCTGTTGTTTTATTACAGAAGAATAAGGATGGTCTTGAACAACCAATTGCATTTTTCAGCAAGACTCTCAGAGACTCAGAGCTAAAATACAACACCTTAGAGAAGCAGGCTTACTCATTGGTAAAAGCATTGAAGTTCTTTAGAATTTATGTTTTACATTCCAAGGTTATTGCTTATGTACCTAATGTTTCCATCAAGGATGTTCTGACTCAGCCTGACAGTGAGGGAAAAAGAGGAAAGTGGATTGCAAAAATAATGGAATATGATGTGGATATTATACCTACAAAACTAGTAAAGGGACAAAGTTTAGCTAAACTTCTAGCTGATTCAAATTGCCAAGCTTTAGGTCTACTTCTCATGGCAGAACAACCAACACAGGAAGAAAGTCAAGCAGAGCTGGAGAAAGAGAATATTATGGAACACTATGCAAAGTCCACATGGTATGCAAATATTGTACACTTTCTTTTGTATTTGCAATGTCCAGAACACTTAGACAAGAAAGATGCTAGGTCTTTGAAGTTGAAAACTACTAAATATTGTTTGATAGAACAACAGTTGTTTTGGAAAGATCCAGGGGGTATTCTAATCAGATGTTTAGATAAACCAGAAATTGAAGGAGTAATTTTTGAATCTCATGAAGGTGCTTGTGGAGGACATAAGTATTGGAAGGTAACAACATACAAAATTCTAAGAGTCGGATACTATTGGCCTTCCTTATTCTCAGATGTATATCAGCAGGTAAGAGCATGTATCCCTTGTCAGAAGTTTGCTGGTAAACAAAATTTGTTGTCATTACCATTAAAATCAATTGCAGTTAATGCCCCTTTTCAGAAGTGGGGTTTGGAATTTATAGGAGAGATAAATCCATCTTCCTCATGGCAGCATAAGTGGATTTTGACTACTACAGATTTCTTTACTAAATGGGTAGAAGCTATTCCCACAAGGAATGCAATGGACAAGGTAATCATAGATTTTATTGAAGAGAATATTCTTAGTAGATTTGGATGTCCTCAGAAATTATTGACTGATAATGCTAAAGCTTTTAAATCTAAGGCTTTGGGGGGATTTTGTGAAAAGAATGGGATCATGTTGAAACACTCAACACCCTATTATACTCAAGGGAATGGGTTAGCTGAGTCATCTAATAAGAATATTATTCAGAGTATCACGAAATTATTGAATCATAATAAATGATCATGGGATTCTACGTTGAAATATGCATTATGTGCAGACATAATAATAGTTAAAAAAGCAATTGAAACGTCTCCTTTCCAATTGGTATATGGTACTGATGCAGTTTTTCCTGTTCAGTTGGGTATCCCAGTGATGAATTTTTTTCAAGATTGTCAGAAAGAACCTAATGATATGCAAAGAAGAATTTATGCACTGATAGAGTTACAACAAAAATGGGAAATAGTGGAAGAAAAGGCTCAGCTGTACATATTAAAGATCAAATAAAGATTTGATAGGAAGATCAAAGAGAATACTTTTTTCAGTGGGAGATATGGTTTTGAGATGGGATGCTAGGAAGGAGCAGAAAGGAAAGCATGGCAAGTTTG
This sequence comes from Pseudotsuga menziesii, assembly GCA_001517045.1. Classification (NCBI taxonomy): domain Eukaryota; kingdom Viridiplantae; phylum Streptophyta; class Pinopsida; order Pinales; family Pinaceae; genus Pseudotsuga; species Pseudotsuga menziesii. Next base: position 10,430 of record LPNX010944658.1, read on the forward strand.
ATAACCTTTGGTTTGGTCCTTTCATAGTATCAAAGATTCTAGAAAACAAGATTTTTGTACTACAGTCTATGGAGGGTGAGGAATTGTCTAATTCGGTTAATGGACGATTCCTCAAGCATTTTTACAATTTTTGAGAGGGATACTGGACTTTCATTGTATATACCAGTGTGAATAACAGAATAAGGACTCCATGACCCAATGGAAATTTTGCATACTAGCAGGTAGCAGCACAGAAGGCACTAGTATACAGGTTCTTGAAGCCTCACAAGGAGGACTTCATCCCACAGCAGGAGCCAAATGTTAGATCATGTTTTTGTTTTCCATCTTTTAATACTTTTGTTTATGTTTTGAAGTTTGGTTTTATTCATTACTCTTAGAAAATTTTGTTGCTTAGGATAGTTTGAATCTTTTTCCTTTAACCTTCATGTTATTTGTTTTCTTAGCTTTATTTTTTGAAAATTTTGGTTTGATTTCATAATCAGAGGGCTTATAGAAGGCTTATATGGATTAAAAGGTCTAAAGAATATCATAAAAGCTTGATTAAGGTTCCTAAGCCAAGTTTAGACCTTTATCATGACATTAATTTTTGCAAATTATTAACTCATACTTTCTTGTAGCGCAAGCCTTAAAAAAATGCACACATACGCTACAAGAAAGTCGCACGCTTCAAAAATCATCATTTCTGGTTCAGTTTTCTTTGAAATTCTCACACATAAGATGTCAATCATATTGGGTGATGGATTTGATACGTGTTTCTTTTAGAATAATCAGTGTGACAGGTGTGAATATCATCATGCGGGTGAATCGTGGTGGTTTCTTGTAGAGGTGATGCAATAATTATGGTAGGACATAATGAGACAAATGCATTTTGAATCATGTATTCCCTGAAGTGCACGTAAAGCAGGTGAAGGTCGTGGTGAAAAATCAGCACTTGGGAATTGGAATTTTGAAACAGAGCGAAAAATTAGGGCTTTGAGGAACAGTCGTCTGGAGTTATCAAAGTGGTCAGAGAAGATTGGGGCATGTAATTCCACCTGCCAGTCAAGAAAATATGATTCCAATAGTTGGATTAGTGGCTTTGACAGGTAGGCTACAAATTGTTACCAAGGTTCATAAATTTGTGGTTTTTTCTAAATAGAAGACTAATGACAGAGTTGATGGTAGATTATTATTTTTTAAGCCTAATTGATACTAAATGATGAATTCTCAGTCATGGAATTAAATTATTTAATAGCTTAAATGAGAGAGTTCAATTTAGGGTTTTTATGTTTCCCCTATACAGTATTGTCTGTCAGTTTATCAAAATTTGAAGAGATTCAGAGTGTTTTTATTAACAGAAGCTATTTGTCAATAGTTTAAAATGAAAAAGAGTGCTAAGACTAATAGAGCAGAACCTTCAGACATAAGTTAGGTTCAAACCTTTCCAGATTATGCAAAACTATTTGCAGAAGTAGGGTGGCTAGTGTTTTTTTAAAAGATTGAAGGTTATCACTCAAAAGTTTCTTAAAAATTCACTTAATGTTTGGATAAGGAAGTAGTGTCTTTTGATATTTTGAAGTTTAAACTAACCAGGGATTTGCTAGCAGAATTAATAGGAATTCTAGATAAGGGTGAATTCTGGTTCAAAAAGGTGCCTTTCACTTTTGATGCTTAGAGATATCTACTTCCAGGTGTAATAGCAAATTGGGGAAAGGAGTACCTATTCAAAAGTTCAAACCAGAATGGATAGAGCTATCAAGATCTTACAAAACTATATCACTTGCGAAGGGAGATATGCTTTTGTGTTTAAGTATCATTTTAGATTCCTTCAATATCTCAGTCATGAATCCAAAATGAATCTCCCCTTCTTCTTTTTGAAAAGTTTATAGAAGATGTCAAGTAGGGTGAAAGAACATCAAGATCACACTAAACAATCATTTTTTCACCATGGGCTTATTAAAATGGTTATAAGCACTGTACTTCAGAAAAGAGAGAAGACATGGGAACACTTCTTATTTTGGTCAAGTTTCCAAACTGAGAAGGAGGAGTAGTCTTAGAAGAGACAGTTAGATAAGGGTCAAATTTTGATCAAGAAACTTAAAAATAAAGTCACAGTCAAAGATGAAGAAGCTGGTGAACCAAGAAAATCTTTGAATCAGGAAGATGAAAACATTGAACTTGGATAGCAAATTAATGTTGAGGAAAGCAAAGTTTCAAAGTCAGAGGTGAAGGAAGTTGATCCAGTAGAAGATGTTTTACCTGCAGAACCAGATCAAGGTGTAAAGGAATATGTTAAGGAGAAGAAGTAGAGCCCTATTATAGTACTTTCTGAAAAGGATGAAAAATACTTATCTGATGAGGCTAGGGTTCCTACTATGGATTAAACTAGGGTTTATTCTAAACAAGAAATACACACCCATTTTGAAGAGGAGACGGTGTCATGAAAGAAAAGAATGAAGGTTGTTGAATTAGCTTCGATAACTCATCAAGGGAAGGTTCTGAAAATGTTAGGAGAGGTTGGAGTAGTCTGGAGGAAAAAGACAAGGCCAAAGAACAACCTTAGTTTAAACATGAAGAAGCTATTAAATCCCAAGCTGGCTCAGAAAAAGGTTACAGTAATAGAAGATTCATCATCTCAGGAGAAATTGGAAGACAGTGAATATGACAGCAAGGAAGTTATAAAGGGTAAAAAACCTATAGTTTCAAACGATAAACCAGTCTTCACTGATACTAAGATCTTAGACATTTTCATGGAGGTTCGAAATAAGATGATTCAAGAACAGTAGCAAAATGATATAAAAATTTCTTGAATGGAGAAAAGAGAGATAATTGAAGAAGAAGTTCAATGAAATATTGAAGCTGAAGAACATCCAAAGATTCATGTGACCTTCACAGAGCATATGAAGGAGGATGAAGAAATATAAAAGAAGCTGAAGATCCCATGGATACCAGAAGGGATGCAATCAATATCAGAAGGTAAGTGTATTGATTCCAGAAAGGAAAATCTCCAAAGGAGCATTAAACAATACAAGCATCAAATTGAATATATGCATGAAACCAATGATGGATTAGTGACTGCAAATAGGAGACTTAGAGAAGACTTGGAAGAAGTGAACAATCACTACCAAGAATTGATTGCAGTTTCTAAAGAGGCTCTTAAAAGAAAAAGACAGACAGAGAAGCAGTTTACAAAACTAAGGCAAACTATCTAAGAGGTGACACAACAGACTGAGGAGTTAACAAAGAGAGTTGGAGACTTGGAATCAAACCACCTAAAATCTAGAAGGAAAGCTTAGGATTTAGAGGGAATTTCTCTTCTAGCTGAGGCAACAAAATATTTGTAAAGTACTTTAAGAAGAGCAGTTATTAGTTAGTTTGAAAAAGTTATTTCATTTTTGTATAATGATATTTTATATTGTATAATTTAGTAGATGACCTAAAAGTAGTTATGGTTCAGTTATGCAACTATTTTTGAAGGAACAAGATAAATGTAAGTCTGAAAAAGGACCAGGGGTTCGATTTTTGTTGTAAGGGGAGGCTATCAGGCTTTGGTTTATGAGCTAAGTGTAAAGACTCTTATGTGTTTTTGATCACTGAATTATGAAATATATGCAACTATATTCCCTTTATATTGTTGACTGGTTTCATTTCTAATTTGTGTTAATTACTTGGTATATTCATTTCATGTTTAATGTTTTTATGCTTGAAATGCTTGCTAAATATGGGTGAAACTCAATACTTTGTTTATTATTTTTGGATTATGGTTTATATGTTATACATCTCAGTCATTCAAATGCTCATGATTTAGTTTTTTCTTTGGTCGTATGAATTTTTTCCCTCTTGTCTTCAAACTGTACAACCAAAACCCTAGAATACCTATTTTACTTCATTGAGTTTATTGAGATGTGTTGGCTTGTTCTTCTGTAGTTTGAGAACAATTTTTGGAACTAACAGAACCCAATCAAATGTTTCTCTAAATGTCCATGCAGGCTATGTTATTATCTAATTGAATAAAAAACAATCCTACATATGCATAAAATAATCTCATGTACATATGACATCTACAATTCAAAAAAATCCAACATTTATGAAAAAAAAAAATTGCAGTGAGTTGAATGTTTCTCCATATGTCAATGTAAAATATATTATTATTTTATTTAACAAAGAGAAAAACAGATCCTCAAATACTCTCCAAGCATGCAACTACATGCATATTCTCAAAAATAATTGAACCCAATCGAATGTTTCTCTGGATGTCAATGTAGGCTCTGTTATTATCTAATTGAATAAAAAATAATCCTACATATGTGTAAAATAATCTCATCTAAATATGACATTTACAATTCAAAATAATCCAACATCTATGCAAAAAAAATATGACAGCCAAAAAAATCTAGAAAAATATGACAGTTGCAACTCAATAAAATATACAAGTAACAAAGTATCGATGCAGAGGCAATCTAGAAATGACTTATATGATAAATGAAAGACCAAACAGTAAGAAATTCAATGGAATGCAATTTTTTGAAACTAAAACAGAAAGAACAGTAAGAAAGTCAATGGACTGCAATTCTCTGAAATTAAAATAGAAAAAATTGTTTCTTTATCCTCCCACCCTTTTTGAAAGAGAGTAGAGAAAATGGGAAATAGAGGACATATAGATGGGAAATACATTACAGACACACCCTGGAATAAACATTGGGGTACAATACATAATATATACGGATGAATACATTCCGAAGTTACAAATACATCAACACTCCCTCTTAATTAGGAAGGTATTCTCTCGACACAATTTGTCATCACTGGTCTTCTTCTCTGGATCATCTCATCATCTACATATTCAATTCATCTTCATATTCAAGTCATCTTCATCTTGGATCTGGATCATCACTCGATCTGGATCATCATCACTGGATATGGATCATCACTCGATCTGGATCATCACAAAGACATCATCACTAGATCTAGATCATCACTCGATCTAGATCATCACCGCTAGATCATCATCACTAGATCTAGATCATCACTCAGTCATCATCATAGGTGTTATCTCATGATTCTTCTCGTCATAGGAAGTTCTACAGAGCCAGTGTTAACACCCAAAAATGGTTAACTACCTCATCTACCCCATTTCATGGCTCATTTGTTCATTTGCCTACCATATTTCCCTGAAAATCCCACTAAAAAGCC
>LPNX010944658.1:15781-35785 GCA_001517045.1 Pseudotsuga menziesii
CGTTATTTACTTTTACTGCTTTAGCTTAGTTTTTATTTCAGTTTCTTTTTGTTTACATCATTGAACTACTACTAAGGATTCCAGATTCCTTAGTAGGTGCTCATCAGCACAAGCTAGGGTGAAAACCCTAGCTACAGCCAGCCCTTTTTCATGCTGGTTGTAGTCCTAGCCTCCATGTAGGTCTTCTTCAGTGCTTATATCTAACCCTAATTCAGAATGGCCAGCACTCACATATGACCATGAGAGGAACACATCCAACACCATGTCAGAAAGGCACAGCACTTACATTCACCAGCATGATAGGACACAACTACTATCATCTGTGAAAAGGCACATCACTTACAATCACCAACATGATAGGAAGCAACTACTATCATATTTGAAAAGGAACAGCACTCAAGGACACACCTACTACCATCTATGGAAAGGAATGGCACTTACAATCACCATCAGGGTAGGACACACCTACTACCATTTGTGAAAAGGCACAACACTTACAATCACCATCATGGTAGGACACACCTACTACCATCTGTGAAAAGGATCAACACTCACATCCACCAGCATGATAGGACACAACTACTATCATCTGTGGAAAGGCACTGCACTTATAGCTGATCATGTGGGAACCAATCCTACAATCACATCAGAATGGTCCTTGGCCCTGGGATGAGGATTCCTGGTAATTGACCAGGTACCTCCATTCAGAGAATGACAATAGCCCTTATATTTGATCATGTAGGAACCAATCCTACAGTCACATCAGAATGGCTCTCAGCCGTAGGCTGAATATTCCGGGTAACTAACCAAGTACCTCCATTCAGAGACTGAAAATAGCCCTTATATCTGATGATGTAGGAACCAATCCTACAGTCACATCAGAAAGTCTCAGCACTCACATCTAACATGGAAGGAACCAATCCTCTCACCATGACAGGATGGCTCAGCCCTTACGTCTGACCATGGAAAGAACCAATCCTCTCACCATGTCAGAATGGCTCATAGACTCATCATTTCCCCTTGGAGGGAACCTCAATCTGGAGAACACCAAGCTTCTCCCTAAAGTACTCAAACTTCACTTTGGCCATTTCTAGCATAGAATCACATCAGGGATTATTATGTTCAAGGATAACCTGCAAGATTCACCATGACAGATTACATCTGAGGACAACCTACAGGTTTGTTTACATCTGAGCAACCTACGAGATTCGCCGGGATTTATGCTCAGACAAGCTGTCTCACCGATTATGCTAGAACTCCCTCTTTCGAGAGATATCGATCTGGATCACATACTGGAGCTTCACTGCTCCTCTCTCCCAAATAGCAAGTGGAAACATATTTTGCCTCAGCTGTACTCAGCGCCATGCAGGACTCCATCCTGTCAAACCAAGAGATCACACTTGATCCCATACTGAAGTAGCACCTCAACGTGCTCTTCCTATCAATGGCACTGCCTGCCAAATACGAATCCACATAACCCTCCAGGTTAATCTTCTGATTCACCTCATACTTGAGCCCATAATCAACTGTACCCCTCAGGTACCTCAAAATATGCTTTGCAGCAATCAAGTGAACATGTCTCGGATCTGTTAGGAACTAGCTCAAGGTGTTCACAGCAAAGCAAATATCTGGTCCTGTATTTGTGAGGTAAATAATCTGATGATACATCGGGGCATCAACCAAATTTGATGAAGCAACACTCAATAGCTTCAGGTTCGATGCCATAGGTGTGGTCATGGCCTTACAGTCCATCATCTTGAACCTCTTTAAGATCTCTACTGCATACTTCCCTTGTCCACACCTCCATTCCTAGAACATAGTGCATCATTCCCAAGTCCTTTATCTCGAACTCGGTAGCAACTCTTCTTCTTGAAAATTTAATTAGTTTCCCTTTTCTGTCAGAAACAAGTCATCGACATATAACAGGAGCATCACTGGTCTTCTGCCTTCAACCTTGAAGCAAAGGTTGGAATCCGCTTTACTCTCAATAAATCCTAGAGTCCTCATTAATCTGTCCACCCTATCATACCATGTCGAACCTAAGGAACTTCTGTCGTCACTCCCTCTGAAGCAGAGCATCATACTCCCTCTGTCTTTTGTACTCTATGCACTGAAATATTTTGTACTGGAGTGACAAGTAGCTTCTTCTGCTACTAATATTCTATGTATCCATCTAGGATCATTGGATACCAAGATCCTCTATCTTGAACTTTTTCAAAAGTTCTTCTTGCACCCATCTGTGAGCTTGTCATCCTCTATAGACTTTCATCTTCAACCTTGTAGCAAAGGTTCATATCTTCATCAATCTCCTCATGTATGTGTTATCCCATGGGTGTCTTCTGAGCTCGTACAAGGCCTTCTTTACATGATTCTTCCTATCATGTGTCTTCACTTCTAGTGACTGCAAATGTCTCTTTGTAGTCTATGCCTTCTTTCCATAAGAAGCATCGTGCTACGAATCCTGCCTTGTATCCCATGATGTTTCCATCTACTGCATGATGGAACTATGAACTTCCCTTCACGTATTGATACTACATCCTAGACATCATTCTTCTTGAACTGGTCTTCCTTTTCTTCTTGGTTACTTCTTCAGAGCTAGAAGGTTCTACATTAATGATGTCACTGCATTCGTCATATTATTCTTCATCTTGGATTCTTTCTTGAACTGTCCTCTCTTTTTATTCGGAACAAGTCTCATCCTTCTTTGCTTGTAGGCGATTTTACGCGATCTTTCCTACAAGTCAAATGCATTAGTTGTAGGTTAGAAACATTTCATAAGGTATATTCATAATAAAAAAATTCTTATACATAATCGTATGATCATGTAACTATTAAGCCAATACAACATTCATCCATATCTCATGGAAACTTTCTAAATTCCTTCCATCTCTACCCAGACAACATTGAGATTGTGCACTAATCCAATATGTCAGCAAAGAGGTTTCATTCTAGATAAGTAGCAATGGAGAGTTGTATAGCACCATTAGCTACTTACCCATCACATGCATATTAGTAGTATACTGTCATTAATGCAAACATTATATTATGCATAATACATCAACTGAATATAAACAAATGCATAACAAAACAATATCATGAAATTACAATTGAATACTTATCTTTATTTGTTTCGTGGGTAGACTCCTTCTTGATCCTTCAGCTTCATCATCTTCTTCATTCATCATAGCATCATTTCATATCCAAATGATAAGATGGATAAGAGGTTCTTCAAGAGTTGAGTTCTTCATATTCCTCATCGCTTGAGGGATCTTCTTTGGATGGTGAGAGCTTGATCGTCAGTTGCTCCCATATTCTCTTCTCTTATTATGAGTTGCGCTTCTTCTTCTTCCTAGAGTCTGCTGGAAGTAATCACTTCCTTCTGGCACACATTCCTCACATGAATGAATCCCATGATCCTAGGAGGCCATTCAAGGTAGCTACCACTTCTGCATTCTCCACTTCTTCTTCTACTGCTACAAGTTTTTCTTTGATTTGAGAAACCATCGTAAAGTATGACTGTATGGTCTCTGCATTTTGGATCTTCACATTCTTCAACTATTTTCTCAAAGTCATATTCTAATTTATGTTCTTCCCTTCAAATAGTTTGTTCAAGGAATCAAACATATCTTTCGATGTCTTTAGGGAAGACACTTGTGGTATAAGGTGATCCATGATTGAATCAACAATGATCTTATTGGCCTTGACCAAGTTCTTCTTGTGTAAGGCTTTAGCCTCATCTCCCTCTAGAACTGGAACCTCTCTACTTATGTAGGTGTCCAATTCATTTCCTTCAATAAATAATGAGATCCTATACTTCCATGCTTGGAATTTTTCAACTTCACCAAGCTTATCATCAAGCTGATGTGATATATCACTTTGAAATGAGAACCTCAAATGAAAATAGCAAAAGATTAGATCTTACCGATTTGAGGTGTCTGTCCTGGTTCCAGACTTGGTTGATTTAGGGTTTTTTAGAGAAACCATAATTTTAAAAACTTGGAATATTTTAGATATAATTGGATAGAAATATATATCTCTTCAAGGTGATATGTCCAATGTACTCATTTTCTGAAAACAATGGAGGGAAGCTCCGAGAACAGGAAGCCCTAGTTTACCAATTTCTTCTGCAGAAATTCCTGATACTATTTCTATGGTATCTCTAAAACTACTACACCTCTATGTCTGAAAATTTGAAATGAGGTATCATCACCTATCCCTGTTTCAACACCATATGTTTCATCATTATTTGTTTCACCAATTGGGACTTATGAGCGTTGTCCCAAGTTGACCTGTTTCAGGACTGTTCAGAATAACTACATTGTACGGAATTCCGCGTGTCACTGTTCCATCTTCTGGGTCTGAAGATTGGACCACAGAAATTACAGTCTATGCCCTTTCTATAACATCTTTATAAATTTCATTTGGACCTTTGTATCCCAAGATATATAAATTCTCCCCAGGTGTCCTGTTTACGGATGAATCCTGGAAGAGGTTGGAACCCTAACTTGGAGGGATCATATCTCCTACAATATAGTGAATATGAGGAGGAATTTTGGAGAAAGTATAAATCAGGATTTTATATTTGTCCTGTGAAAGTTTCAGCTCCTGATCCTTCTCCAATCCACATATATAGAAAATGTACCAAAACGTATCAGTTTTAGTATTTTAGGGTTTTTCTCGCTCGGGGTCAAACTAGGGTTTGACTTTCCTGGAATTTCACCCCACCAAAAATCTCAACCCAGGTCTCTAAACTTAGATTTTGGTGAGGGGATAAATCCTATGCTAGGCTCATTCAAAAATTCCTCTTCTGTAAGAAATCCCTAATTTCCCACACTGAAAAGTGAAAATGCTCGAAATCGAATTTCGCTTCGACAGAAAGATGCGCCCTTCAATGGAGAGTCATCCTAGCATAATTTTACTGATGGATTGTGGAGAGAGACCCAAAAAGTAAGAATCCCTAGCTTTTGCAGTTTCACAATGGCTTCTTCTCAGGTTAGCTCTGATACCATGTTATATTTTTATCATTCAAGCTAGCATTATGATCTTAGGATCATATCTGAGAGAATAACATGCACAGCAATAAAACACAAGAGATAATGAACACAAAGATTTTCCTCCGGGAAACCATAAAAGAGAAAACCCCACAACTTCCTCAGATATAAAAGTAGCACCAAAAGTAAAACCCAAAAACATAAAGATGATCTCCCACTCATCCAAACATCAGATGGAGTATGTCTTGGTTGCTTGGTAGGTAAGCATCTAGAGAACAGGTATGAAGTTGGGAAGGAAACTAGACCTTCCTCTACACTCGATCTGATACACAGTGATGTTTTAGGACCAATGCCTACAACATCAATAAATGGTTCTAGGTATTTATTTACTTTTATTGATGATTCTTCAAGGTTTTGCTGGGTATATTTTATGAAACATAAATCATAGGTATTCAAAAAATTTAAAGTTTTTAAAGCCTTGATTAAAAATATTTTGGAAAAGAAGATAAATTCCATTAGATCATATAATGGAGGTGAATACATTAAAATATATTTTCAACAGTATTGTGAATCAGAGTGGATTCGAATGGAACACTAAATTCCATACACACCACGGCAAAATGGTGTGGCTGAGAGGAAAAATATATCATTGAAGGAGATGGAAATATGTTTTCTTCAAGCCAGGAATCTTCCTCCTTCTCTTTGAGATAAAGTTGTAATGCTTCATACATATAGAATAGAGTGCCTCACAAACCAGTCATTGGGGCCACTTCTTTCGAAGCACAGCATGGGCATAAGACTGATGTCCCTCACTTGAGATTTTTTGGTTCCAAAGCTTGGGCCATAATTCCTATAGACAAGAGAAAGGACTTCCAAGCCCAGAGTAGTGAATGCATACTGTTAGGATATGTTGTGGATGTAAAAGCATATAAATTGGTTAAACTTGCAACTAGGAAGTGCTTCATAGAGTGCAGTGTTCAGTTTGAAGAAGATTAGTTGCTTGATCCACAAAAATACAAAGAAAAAGGAGGTATAGACACTCTTCCATTTCCATTTGATGATGATATTTTGTCTTATGTTTCATATGAAGATGAAGAGGAACAATATCAACATGATATTTATATTGAGGTTCTACCTCATGAGAATCTAGATCCAGATCCAGATCCCATTCCAAATCAGTGGCCTAAGCCTAAATGAGCCCAAAATCCCACTGAAGCAGTTGGGGATGGTGCTGCGAATACAAAAGACAAAAGGAGGACACGGTCCCAATATCAGAATGAACATGTTGCACTCTCTCACATAGCTTCTCTATCTACAAAGTGGTGCAAAAAACTTCTAGGGAAATGCTACTTGATGATAAAGAATGATCAACAATTTGGCCCACTAAAGAACAAAATCGATCATTCCATTCCTCCTTTAGAAAGAAGAAACACAAAGAAAATTCATCATATTGGAAGGAAATTGAGAGGTTCACATGCACTGTCTCAGGATGTTGCTTCACATAAGAACCAAAATATCGCATTGTTGTTGCATAGTGCTGCAAACTGCAACAAAATTTTTACAAGTTATTAGCCAAAGAGGGAATTTTTCTCTTAAGTATAACTTTTTTTTTTTATTCCTTCTTATTTTGAGGTAGGTGGGGTTCCATGAGGTTTTCCCCATTTTCCTTAGTTTGTTAAGTAGTTTTTATTTTTCATTAGATTCTATGGGTGACTTTTGGACTATTTTCTAGTGCCCAAAGTTTTCCAAGTTAGGATTAAATAATCCTCCCTTGTCCATATATAGGTGTCCAATACATTTCCTTCAATAACTAATGAGATCCTATACTTCCATGGTTGGAAGTTGTCAACTTCACCGGGCTTATCATCAAGATGATGTGATAGATCACTTTGAAATGAAAACCTCAAATGAAAATAGCAAAGATTAGATCTTACCGATTTGAGGTGTCCGTCCTGGTTCCGGAGCTAGTTGATCTAGGGTTTTTCAGAGAAACCCTAATTTTCAAAACTTGGAATATTTCAGATCTAATTGGATAGAAATATAGATCTCTTCAAGGTGAGATGTCCAATGTACTCATTTTCTGAAAACAGTGGAGGGAAACTCCCGGAACAGGAAGCCCTAGTTTACCAATTTCTTCTACATAAATGTCTGATACTGTTTTTGCGGTATCTCCAAAATTAATGCTCCTCTGTGTCTAAAAATTTGCACTGAGGTGTCACCGCCTGTCCCTGTTTCGACACCATAGGTTTCATAATAATTGGTTTCACCAATTGGGACTTATGAGCGTTTTCCCAAGGTGACTTGTTTTAGGACTGTTCAAAATAGCGATGTTGTACGGAATTCCACATGTCACTGTTTCATCTTCTAGGTCTGAAACTCAGACCACATAAATTATAGTCTGTGCCCTTTCTAGATCATCTTCTAAAATTTCATTTGGACCTTTGTAGCCCGAGATGTAGTAATTATCATAGGTGTCGTGTTTAGGGATGAATCCTGGAAGAGGCTAGAACCCTAACTTGGAGGGATCATATCTCCTAGAATATAGCGAATCTGAGGTGAAATTTTGAACACTCTGTAAATCAAGATTTTATCTTCAACCCATGAAAGTTTTAGCTCTTGATCATTCTCCAATCCCTAGATATAGTGAATGTACCAAAACATATTAGTGTTAGTATTTTAGGGTTTTTCTAGCCCGGGGTCAAACTAGGGTTTGACTTTCCCAGAGTTTCACCCAACCAAAAATATCAACCCAGGTCTCTAAACTTCGATTTTGATGATGAGAGAAATCCTATGCTAGGCTCACTCAAAAATTCCTCTCAAAATAACAGTTGTATTCTTCGGGTCATGTACCTTACGAACGAATTTAACAACCCTGCAAATCCCTCTTTTTATTTAAACCACAGTAATTGCAACAAGAGGGTCCAGTCAACAATGAATCTAGCCAATTCATTTTTTTTATAGACCCGTGTTGCAGTTGCAACCTTTTCCTAAATTTTTTGAAAATTTTGGACCCTCCTTTTGATTTTATCTAGTTCATATTTGTTTGATTTCTTTAAATTTGTCCTGGAAGTCCAGTTTTTCCACTTAAAATTGATCTTTGGGAAGTCAAAGGATTAGTTGACTGTTTTCTACTGTTTTAGAAGGTAAATGATCTGGTATTACCATTTCTCGGCTGAAGAATATTTGGTTTTATTTGAGCACTTAAATGTTTTATTTTTCGATGATTTGTTTATCGCTGTCGGGAGTCGGTTGAAGAGTGAGCCGGGGCATTAGTTCTCTATGCCGCCGCAGTTTTAGAAGGAAAACAGTGAGCGTCCCGATGAATAGTCATGTTTCTCACCAATCCATGCTTTTATCTCCCTTTTTGTTTTTCAAACCTCTGATGACTTTTTTTTTATCGCTATCGGAATGAGTTTCGAGATTAGATTGGAGGGCTTGTCCTATATATCGTCGACATTTCGAAAGGAAGTCAATCAGTAATACAAAGGTTAGTCTTTCCGCTCGCTGGTTCCGATGCTATAGTGGTTAGTATTTCCGATCGTTGATGTATAAACATCGCGATGATAGTGCTAGACATCACCGACACAGAGGCAACGCTTAGGCTTGAATCACCGATGTTGTGGAGATGCTTAAGTTTGAGGCTTTGATCCTTAGCGTTTAGAATTTTCGACCGTTGACGGTTTTATATTGTCACTGATCTGTGGTAGTTGTAAGGCCATTGTTGCGATTGTTAATTGAACTTTTCTCCCGACGTTTAGAGCTTTCGACCATCGATAGGGTTTTTTCCCGTCGATTCTTTTACCGAGGGTTTATATATAGAGGTGGAGTTTTAGTTTATCAGTATCCTTATTGAAAATTGCATCTGCTCCAGTCCTTGTTGATTGAGCTATTTCGTGTGCTCAGCCGTCCGGATTTCACTCATTGGCGTGCTACCATGGAGTTTTTTGGTCATCCCATTAACTGTACTACATTTTTCTAGGTAGGAAAACTACGGCTTTGTTGTTTGATTCTTATTCGTGGATTGGAACTGTGGGTTTTTCCTAGGTAAGTTTTTCCCGCTTAGGTTTTTAGCGTGACTTTAGGTTTTCTCACTTAAGGCTTATTTTTTCTTCGTTGTATACTTGCATAACATTTTAAAGGTCGAGGAATTCAACTGTTACAGTTTTTCTTTGAGCCCACATGATTGAACCGTTATGCACACTTTGATCCTATCTGAAAGGTTTAGGGGTTGGTGCAGACAAGCGTTACGCTATCTGCACCACCCATTCTTTGGTTCCTCATGGTCGTCCGAGGGGGTTTTAAACTATTGTATGCGTTTACCCTATTTTTGTGGGATGGTGGAGGTTTTTATGATTTTTTTCTGGTTACGGTGTTCCACATTGAAAAGCACAGCATAGGGTCTAGCGGTTTGAGGATCAGCAGTAACGATAGTGTGGTTCATGCTTTTACCAAAGGAGTTAGATTAGTTCGAATGTAGCCCAGATTAAAATGAAGAGTTTTTCTATCAGGGTCATGTTTTTAGTTACATACAGTGGACTTAGAGGATTTTAAGACACAACTTGCAGCAGTTTCTTTTGCCTTGTCATTTTTCTTCTCATGCATTAATACTCTGTATAGTTTATTTTTGAGAATGCATATGGAAGAGGTAAATAGGTTGATACAATTTTTCTTCATTACTAAAACACTTGCTAAAAGCTTAAATGGTCTAAGAACATACTATGTTTATGATAGGGTGACTATTGCAAAGAAAATATGTCCAAAAGACAAAAGAAGAAGGCTCCTGTTATCGAAGGAGAACTAGAGGTTGAAATCATCACCAAGGTTGAATACATATATGAAGATACCAAAGATACCACCGAGGTTGAACTAGATTATAAATGGGGTGAGATATACAGGATGATTGCAAATCAGAATGTGCCTGATGCAGGCTTTGAAGAGCTGACTATATATGCAAACATCGAGAAATCGACTCTTATGAAAGTAGCCACAAGACCTGAGTTGTTCCCATGCTCAGAGGTTATCAGCTGGATTCTGCCTAGGGCATATGTAACTACAATGATCCTTGAAAATACTGCTAAACAGGGATACACTACATACATCCTTGCTTATGTCTCCATGGCATATCATCTGCCTCTTGCTCATATTTGCTTAACAGAAAGCTGGTTGAAAGAGACAGATATGGACCTGGTAGAAATAGTCAAAAGAATGATGATACCATGGAAAAAAATTTGAACCAGGCCCTTAGGATAATATGATACATCCACTCTCCGAACTCCCTATAGATTTCTTGCACTGATGCTGAATATGATTTTTGGGAGAGCTCACAGAAAAACCTTTAAATTAGGATGGATACCAATTATATTCTATGTGGCCACTCAAGGAACCATTTTCAATTGGTCAAACATAGTTTCCAATAGCCTCTCAGCATGCATATCTTTAGCTTTGGGAGGGGTGTCACAGAAGAAATCAGAGTTCTATATGAGCTCTATCCTAGTTGACTATATACTGTGTACTTAGTCTTTTCCAGCCTTGAGGTGTAATTGGGATAGGGACAGGACCCTTGTATACACTGCATATAAATTATTCTAGGCACACAAATGCTATAGCTACTACAGAGAAATATGTGAACACTTCATCATGCCTTCATACACTCTAATTTTTCTGACAGAATGCAACTGCATGTCCGAAGAAGCGTTCAAAGTCAATGAAGAATATGGAAGTTATTATTTGACTGAGGAAGGAATGTATATCAGAATGTATGGTGGCTCCAGGGCACCTTCTCTACTCCCTAAATATGCAACTCATTATGTGCTACATAAAGAAGCAGTTAGGCAGGTATATATTGTTCAAGTACACAGGGTACTCCCAAAAGACTGAACACCTTGAGCAACCGCTTCACACAAATAGATCATAGATCAGCACACCAATGTTTGTCACGTGTTTAAAACCATTGAGAGGGAAATAGTCCACGGCCCCAGCCAAATAGATACTTGGAGCAATTTATTATGCAAAAGAAAGAAAGTTACATGAGCTTCTCATAATCGATCAACTAGCCAAGGACCCTCTATGATCTTTAAATAGAGATCATAGACCAATTGGGTGTTAAGCCACGGATCAATGGTAGGTATGATCTAAGAGAAGTTGAACCGTCGGATCACTCTATGTCTAGAACATATCGTGACCGTCGGATTAGAATATTTACAAATGCATACTAATGCATACTAAAGAAACACACTTTTACCTAACAGATATATTACACAAGTTGATCTTAACTAACTCCTAAGTGTCTAAATATCCTAACATCCCCCCTTAAGAACAACTTGGGATAGGATTGAAGGATTTACAAAAGTGACACTATTAGGAGAAGGAAGGAGGCATTAGAGCCTATCCCCCCTTAAGGACACATTCCTGAACTGCTAACATAGACCGAAGTTTAGAAAACTTCGCTTCGGTAAGAGACTTGGTGAAGATGTCTACAACTTGATCATCTATAGGGCAATAGAGAACTTCAATAACACTATCTTGAACAAGATTTCATATGAAGTGCATGTGTAGCTCAATGTGTTTGTTGCGCTAATGTAGAACTGGATCTTTGGCAAGCTTGATGGAACTTTGATTGTCGCACCAAAGTGGAGTAGGCTGCTGCTACTTGAATCCAAACTCTGAAAGGATCTATCAAAGCCATAAACCTTCTTGACTGGCATTAACCGCAACTCGATATTCTTCTTCTGCTAAAGAAAGAGAAAGAGCTTGTTGTTTCTTACAAGCCCAAGTGACAGGTCCAGATCACAGACTGAAAACATGACCTACAGTAGACTTTCGATCATCAGGATCGTTGGCCCAATCTGAATCAGTGAAACCAACCAACAAAGGTTTCCCCCCTGTACTGTAATGAATCCCAAACTGAATTGTACGTCGAATATATCAAAGTATTCTTTTTACTGCTTTCCAGTGACTTTCATGAGGAGTTTGCATATAACGGGAAACACAACCAACGGCAAAGGAAAGGTCAGGATGGGAATGAGTTAAGTATAAAAGACTACTAACAAGCTGATGATATAAGGTGGAATCTACTTCAGGGGAAGTACAAGTGGCAAAAAGTTTGACTCTAGACTAGAACGGAGAAGGGGCTAGTTTACAATATTCCATGTGGAAGTGATGAAGAAGGTCACAAGCATACTTAGACTGGGAAAGAAAGATTCCTTCTTTGGTTTGCAAGACTTGGAGACCAATAAAATAATGCAAATGTCCTAAGTCTGACATTTCAAAATTTTGCTTAAGACTAAATTTCACATGGGTTATAAGTTTAGGGTCACTACCAGTAAGGATAAGATCATCAACATAAAGAACAAGTATGATGAGATGGTTTCCTACTTTCTTGGTATAGACATTGGGGTCAGAATGGCATCTAGAAAAACCAGTGTCAAGGAGAAAGCTATCCATTTTGGCATACCAAGCTCTAGGAACTTGCTTAAGGCCATATAAGGATTTCTTAAGGAGACAAACATGGCTAGAGTTATTCTGAACATATCCAGGAGGTTGTTCTAAGTAAATTTCCTCATGTAAATCACCATGTAAGAAGGAAGAATTGACATCCATTTGATGGACTTCCCATTTATGTAAGTCTGCAAGTGAAAGAACAAGGTGAATGGAGTTCATTTTTGCTATAGGGGCAAAGGTTTCATTGTAGTCAATCCTTTCAACTTGGGAAAAACCTTTGGAAACTAACCTTGCCTTAAGTATTTCAACACTTCCATTTGATGCATACTTAGTTCTGTAGACCCATTTACATCTTATAAGTTTTCTTCCTTTTGGAAGAGGAACAAGATCCCAAGTATTGTTTGCCATTAAGGAACAATATTCTTCATCCATAGCTGCATCCCAATCTGGATTTCCTGAAGCTTTTGCAAAAGTTTCTGGATCATGATTCTCGGAAACTTGAGCCAAAAGGGAATAGGCTCACTAAAACTAAGAACGTGTTCGATGTTGATCTCTAGGATCATCGGCAAGATCACCAGCTACTTCACATGTTGAACCGACCCATCGAGGAGGCATTGGTGTTGGTGCAATTGGAGGAACATGCCAGCAGGCAGAGGTGGATTTTCATCCTCACTGTCATCATCAGAAACTGGAGTTGGAAACCTATCAAGGAAGTTAGAAGAAGAAGAAGAAGAAGAAGGCACAATTGCTAAATCAGGCTCACATGCCAAAGATGGCACACCCGCCAAGTTAGGCTCACAGGCCAAGAGATTTTCATCAAATTTAACATCTCTTCTAATGATTATATCATGTGAATGGGGCTGAAGAAATCTATAACCTTTTACATCTTTTGAATATCCAACAAATATGCACTTTTCACTTTTAGGCTGCAATGCTTTCCATTTTTCATCCGGAATGTGAGCCCATGCTTCACAACCAAACACACGAAAGTGACTTACATCTAGTTTAATTTTACTCCATGCTTCTTCCGGTGTTATACCTTGTAAAAATTTAGTGGCTGTGTGATTAACTATGTAATTTGCACAATTTATGGCCTCAGCCCAATATTGAAGACTTAGTTCCTTAGATTGGATCATACAATTAGCCATTTCTTTTAAAGTGCAGTTCTTCCATTCAGCTACACCATTTTTTTGTGGTGTATATGGAACAGTGTGCTATTGTTGGATTCCTTGTTCAATGCAGAAAGTAGTGAACTTGTTGTTAACATATTCTCCTCCATTGTTAGATCTTAACTTAACAATTTGATGACCATATTGTTTTTCAACAAGGGCCTTGTAGTCCAAGAACATGTTAAATACTTTTCTCTTAAGTTTTAGGAAGTAAACCCAAGTGTGTCTAGAGTAGTCATCAATGAAAGTTAAGAAATATTTGAAACCAGAAAATGATGCAGATGGAAGAGGACCACACAAGTCACTATGCACAAACTCCAAAGGAACCGAGGTGTGCCAAGAGGCACATTTGTCAAAACTGTCTCGATGATGTTTTTTGAGTACACAATCAGAACAAACACCATCTTTGCAAGATACCATCGAAAGACCAGTCACCATATTGTCTTTACATAGTTGCTGCAATGAGCGATAATTTAAGTGACCAAATCGCTCATGCCAAATTTTGTTCGAGTTATCACTATGAGCAACAAAAACTGAAGGAAAAGGTGATGACCCAAAGTTGTTAAATTTGTACAACCTGGTAATATCATCAACAGTTCCAGTAGCAAGGAAATTTTGAGGATTTTATCCTTGATTACAACTTGGTGAGTTGTAAATGTCACAGTTTTACATTCACCTGAATGAGTAATTTGATAGACTGATAACAAATTGTAGGAAATTTTTGGAACACATAGTACATCACTGAAATGACCATTTTCTACTAGAACTATTCCAGATCCTACAACACTTAGAGATCTATCACCACCAACAAATATTTGTTTGGTGTTACATTCATGCATAGTAGAAAAGATGGCTTGATCCTTAGCCATATGATAAGATGCTCCAGAATCAATGAGCCATTCATTTGAAGTAGAAGAAGAAGATGTAGTATAAGAGTAACCAGAAGCACAAAGTGCATGTCCATGAGAGTTAGATTCTGAAGACGAATCTAGGATGATGTGGTGCTTCTTCATTGCTGCTTCCAAGGCTTCCATATTCTTGAAACACTTAGATTCATCATGATTATCTTTCCCACAAAAATTGCAATGACGCTTAGTCTTCTTTCCTTTTGGCTTGGATCCTTTGTCATGTTTTAAAGAAGGAGCTGGCTGAGAGGGTTTGGGACCCTTGTTGTTTGGTTTGTTATTGCAAGAATTATGTTTCTTGGGAGGCTTGGACTTTTCTTTCTATTGGGACAATAAGGCTTTCCCATATGTATCTACATTGTTAATTATTCCAAGATGAATGAGCTTATCTTGCTCTCTAATTAAGGAATCACAAAAGGATTCAAGACTAGGCTCTTGATAGCTGGATGTAGTCAAGGATTCTTTCATGGAGTAGAATGTAGATACAAAAACAGAATATGCAGGTCCAATTTTGGAAAGAATAAGATAAATACATTGTTTGTATTCTTTCTTAATCTTGCATTATGCACATAAGAGTCTAAGAGTTTTATACTTAGATAAATAGTCTTGAATGCATGAAAAATCATTTGGATTCAAGGAAAGCAACTCATTTTCAAGTTGATGACCCTAAATTTCATTGTGTTTACCAAACACAGATTCTAAATTTTCCCAAGCTTTATCAGGTTCATCAATTCCAGATATGTGGAATCGCAAATCAGTAGAGATTGACATCCCAATCAATCCACAAGCTTCATCACATATATTTTCCCAATTAATTTTCTTATCATCATCAGTGGGTTCTGTTTCTTTCCCTGAGGTTATCCTAAAAGGTCCCCTACTTCATAGAACATCCTCCATACGAGATTTGCATGATAAATAGTTAGAACTTGTAAGTATAATATTACAAGGGGCAGCCATACTATAAAATAATGGCTAAAAAAATAGAAACTAACTGTCTAGTTGCAAAGAGCTCGAAAAAATATGCGGTTTAAAAAAGAAACGGTACTGAAAACTAATTCTGGATGATGAAGTTATGCTTGATCAAAGAAAATGTTGAAGATGTCCCCAATAGTGACGTGGCAGATATTAACTTGACCAACTAAAAAAAAGAACCCCCCTCTTCCCAAGATCAACCTTTGACAATCATTTTACAATAAAGTTGCTTAGAAGTGAATCACTTTTGTAGAATAAGTGAGGTTCACTTTTACAATAATGTTACTTTTAAATAGTGCGGCAATAAATTAAAAGACTTAAGTGACTCACTTTTTATTTTATTTTATTTATGTGAGATGTACTTTTACAATAAAGTAACTTGAAAATGGAAATTGCATGGACTAAAAAATAGCTTAATAAGACTTGAACTCAAGACCTATTAAGGAATAAAGCAACTTTGGACCAAGTGAGCTAAGTTTAAAAGGTACATAAAAGAATAGAAAGAGGAAGGGGGCTTCTTCTTCTTTTTTTTACTTTTCTCTCTCGTTCTCCGTGCTTGCCTTTTTTCCCTGCAAATCACAAAAAAATGAAAAACAAAAACAATTTTTTTTTTCCACACAATGGGGTTAGATCTTGGTTAGCTTACCTGGAAAGTCTATGTTTTCAAGTTTTTTTGATTTGCATATGTAGCCAAGAAGACAAGAAAAAAAAAACTTTCTCTTACTGTTTCTGATTCACCGTGATCGCGCAAGGTGCACGAAAAAGAGCATATGCAATCAGGGAAGGCAACAGTCCGAGAATAAAACAAAAAAGATCTAATAATAAAACTAATAAGATATGAGAGATTTAAAAAAACAAATTCATCATTGTAACATTATACCTTCAAATTTGTCGAAATGGGTATTTCTGGAACAAACAGAAACGGTTTTCAGTGAAACGAAAACTATTTCCTAATGAAAACGGCACTCCATATGCAATGGAATAGCTCTCATGGGCCAAAAATGCATAGAAAATCCAAAACTAGAAACCCTTTCAAAGTTTTGGAAACATCGCTTCCATATCTTGATCAAAACTGAAAACGGCTCTTCATAAAAGCTCGAATACCATGTTTGGGTACACAAGGTACTCCCAAAAGACTGAACACCTTGAGAAACTGCTTCACACAAATAGATCACAGATCAACACATCGATGTTTGTCATGTGGTTAAAACCATCGAGAGGGAAACAGTCCATGGCCCCAGCCAAATAGCTACTTGGAGAAATTTATTATGCAAAAGAAAGAAATTTACATGAGCTTCTCATAATCGATCAACTAGCCAAGGACCCTCTATGCTCTTTAAATAGATATCATAGACCAATCGGGTGTTAAGCCACTGATCAATGGTAGGTATGATCTAAGAGAAGTTGAACTATCGGATCACTCTATGTCTAGAACATATCATACCATCGGATTCGAATATTTCCAAATGCATACTAATGCATACTAAAGAAACACACTTTTACCTAATGGATATATTACACAAGTTGATCTTAAATAACTCCCAAGTGTCTAAATATCCTAACATATATTGATGGTGTGGGTAGTTTCTTGTTCAAACATAAAAAGGCAGCATATCCTACCATACCTTTCTGGCTAGGGAGTTATAAGTTTTCAAAGGTAAAATAGACTGCAGAATTTGTGCAGTAGCTAGAGCACTTTCGTTTTGGTGAGATGAACTTTCATAGGAATGACTCCCAAAATAACGTTGCAGATCATTGTAAGGAGGCAAGCATTCATTTCGAATACACCAATTTCTGGGATAAGGACGAGGAAATATTTAGAAATGCAAAGAATATGACTACCCTAAAAAAAAGATTTAAATAGAAAATCACTACTGTGGGCAGAAAGGGAAAAACCACACAAAAGACTAAGAAAGTGGAAGAAGAAGAGGCCAAAAAGAGGGAAGAATATGCTAGAAGGATAGCATAGGAGGTAGAGAGTTGGCTGAAAAATGAAGAAGAAGAAAGAAAGAGAGCTGCAGAGGAAGAAACAAAGAGGGAAGAGGAGGAGAAAAAGAGAAATGAATAAGCAGAGATAAAGAAAAAACAAGAAGAAATGAAGGTCTAAGATTAACAAGATCTCAAAAAGACCAACAAAACACTGAACATGTAAATACATAGGGAGGATAGGATTCTACAGATCAAGGACATGAACAATCTAATCCTGATCCCTAGGAGCCTACTACAGCTTCTGACAATACAATAGGGAAAGCTTCGTTTTCTGGAATGAATCCGATCCCTTTCATGCCTAAAGAAGGGGAGGAAGTACCCGATTTCAGTACTATTTTTCATGACAAGGAGAAGAAAAGGATTGTTAAAATAACTAAGAAAAAGGTTGAAACTGGAGGACAATCTAGAAAGACGATAACTGATAAGACTTTGGTGTATGGAATAGATGCAAATCCAAGATTGACAACAAGAGCTGGGGTGGCGTTAACCCAAGCTACTGAAGATAATATAGATAGGCTAATGACAGATCTTGAACAGTCAAGAAAGAATGCAACACAATTAAAAGAAACACTAAAGAAGGAGAGGGATGAAGGTCATAAACTAAAAAGGAAATATGAGGACATGATGAACGAAGTGAGGAATTCAAAGACAGAACTCCAGACTTTGTAGGCAAATAAGGTGGCTTTAGAATTTTCTGCAGAGAAAATGGAAAAGAGCACCCAGGACAGTTTAGCTGAATTAAAAAGGCTACAACTAGAGCACCAGGTGCTGAAAACTGAGAAAAATGACCTTCAGGTGTCCTACAAAAATCTAAGTGCAGAGAAGGTCCAGTTGCAAAACAAGGTCATTGAGTTAGAATCAGAGAAGGCTTCCACTGAAGAAAGAGAGAAATAATATCAAATGCAGGTAGCAGTTTTGGAGGGACAGAATACTTCATTGATAGCATCACTGAAAGATGCTATGGAATAGAAGACATATGTCCAGCCTTTGAAGGAACATGTTCTAGCTCAAAGAAGGAATATCCACCAACTACAAATGCTCATTGAGGAATAAAGGTGTAAGATTTTGCAAATAGATAGGAGATTAGAAGAAAATTTGGACACCACTTTGTATTTCTTAGATAGATCTCAATATATTTTGGAGGTTGTGACAGGAAGGATGGTATGGACTGAAGCAAATAAGGAATCTCCTGCGGAATTATTATTTGAAGACCAGCAGAGTCTGAAACAGGAATATGATTTATTGGAGTTTGCAATTAATGTTGCAGAAGAATTCAAGAAAACTGTAAAGAAAACAAAGGGATTATGTGCTGAATACTACAGAAGAGTGCTGGCCCACATACAATAGATGACAGGTTTCTGCAGAAAAAAGATTGGATGCGATACCAGAACATGAGTTGTTCATAGAACATCTACATAACAGGTATCAGGAAGATGAGCAGGAGATCCAACAAGTCAAGGATCTAGATGAATAGATTCTGAAGAATGCAGTGGCACATGCAGCAGTAAGTATCCACTTACTAGAAGATCAGTTGTGCTTGAGTCCAGCGAGAATAGAAGTAGTTAAGAATCAGGCTACTAAGTATGAGATAAATATCCGTTTTCTTGAACCCTCCAATTTTGAAAGCATAGCAGCAGAAGCCCAGGCATGGAACAAGTTCATAAATGACCGAGCAGGCCCCTCTTCATAAAGTGTTCTATAAAATTTTGATTTAAATGTAATATATTGTATAAATTATGAGCACATGCTATAAGACAAATTTTGGAACTGAAAAGTTGGGGAAGCCCAAGAGTCATCGAGGGGCAACCCAAAGGTTTTGTTTTTTGTATAAATATAGGAGAGCTTAGATGTAAATGGACTTCTTTCCCAAGCAATTTTTGAGAGTATATTGTAAGAAGAACTAATTCATTTTGTAATAAAGAATTACAAGTTTCTTCTAGAGAAAGTTGTATAAATTCAGGCCTGCAGTAGATTAATTTCACCCACAACAATTAACAATTGATCATGCAAAATTATCAACAATGGAGACTGAATATGGAGCTGTAACACAAAATTATATTAACTGAGTGTACAATAGCCAACCCTGTAATAACATAGGCTGCTGAATATATAGAATACATGAGCAAATCGAATGCATAAGGAAGCATCCAAATCTAGCATAAAGCAGGCTTACCCAAAATAGGCAAATCCCCCATAGGTGTAAAAAGCTGATCCCAAATCTATCAAGGACCCCACGAATTAGCAAGGGCGCATAGGCAAGCTAAATAGTGGTCAAATGGCAGCTCATACATGCTTTTGCATGGAGGAAAGAGTGGAGGAGGAAGAGGCAACAAAGCTGATTCACCTCACCTAGTCTTGCTTTCCTATGTGCCTTAAAACACTAAAAAAGCAGGGAATAAAGCAAAAAAAGCAGATGGGCGCCTAGGAGACCAGGACTAAAGAAGATTTGATTCCTAAGGCTTTCCCAAGTGCTCCATGAGTCAATAATGGCAAGTTTGACCTCTATGGATAGGCAATTAGCAACTTGCACATGGTGGG
>LPNX010944658.1:39606-158539 GCA_001517045.1 Pseudotsuga menziesii
AGGAAACATCCAAATCTAGCATAAAGCAGGCTTACCCAAAATAGGCAAATCCCCCATAAGTGTAAAAAGCTAATCCCAAATCTATCAAGGACCCCACGAATTAGCAAGGGCGCATAGGCAAGATAAAGAGTGGTAAAATGGAAGCTCATACATGCTTTTGCGTGGAGGAAAGAGTGGAGGAGGAAGAGGCAACAAAGCTGATTCACCTCACCTAGTCTTGCTTTCCTATGTGCCTTAAAACACTGAAAAAGCAGGGAATAAAGCAAAAAAAGCAGATGGGCGCCTAGGAGGCCAGGAATAAAGTAGATTTGATTCCTAAGGCTTTCCCAAGCGCTCCATGAGTCAATAATGGCAAGTTTGACCTCTATGGATAGGCAATTAGCAACTTGCACATGGTGGGACTCATGGACTAGGCAAATAAGACAAAAATAAATGAATTAATGTCTAAGTGGGTAAATACTATGGGTTGATTATTCTAACAAAAGTTTGGTGGAATGTTTCAAATGCTTTGCTATGGATCAGTTGAATGTGAACTATTTCATTTTCAGCTTATGTCCATTAATTTTGAGATCATTCTAACTCACTGAATTTCTGTTCAAGTTATGAATGTCTTCTAGTTTATTCTATGAAATTTCCACTGTGAGTAATGGAGGTTGTCATAAACAATAAGCTATCTTGTTGTTCATATTTCTATTAATGTTCATGTGTTCTGAAATAAATAACAACTATCTGTAATTTTTCTTAATACATGCACAGAAATACATTACTCATTGATAACTGATAATTTTGCTCCCTAGGGATAGGTTTGTTAGTTAGATTTAGTTTCTTGCTGTTTGTGATTTAGATGCGAAAGAGGTAAGACGAGAGGTAAGAACCTGTGCATCACATTGAGACACTCCTCGTTATCTCTATCAATTTGCATTTTTAGATAGGCACTTGCACATCATAACTTAAACAAAAAAAAACTAAAAATATACACGGTGGACCGGGCCGTAACTGGTAAAACATTTTAATGTGTTACTTGACCTACGGTAGCCGGACCGTGAACTGGAAGGATTCCCCTTACCAAATAGTAACGGCCTAGTTGGGAATGTTTATTGGGGAGAATCCCTAACTGTTATTGGGGAGGCACGCTGATGGTCTTAGATGGATCCCCATCCTGCACAATGATGAGGTGATAGGGCTCAAAGAAAGGCCTCCACATTTCAAGAAAATCCAAGTTCTAGATCATGGGTATGACTATGTCTAGCTCGTTCTTCAGGATGGGGGTGGAAACAGTAGGACTTGCCATCGTTGCTTCTTGAGATGGATCTGGATCAGCTGAACTAAAGAGAAAAAAAAAAGTATGTAAGAAAATGAAACCCACACAACTTATTCCTCCACACCGAGAAAGAAATTTTCACTCTCAGATCTGGTTTGGTTAAGTTCGTCTGGACATCTATATATAAGTATATATAAGTATATGGAAAAGCCGACCAAGACATTTGTTATATGGGGATTCGCGCTCTTCCCAAATTGCTAGAAAAGCTCCTCGTAGTTGGGGTTTGCCAGCACCCTTGTTTAGAAGGAAGGCTGCGAGATCTTGTCCAATGGTCAATGGGCATTGGGTAGGGTGCCAACCCGTGATGGAAATTGAGGTCATTTTGATGGTCATGGGGCATTTTTCCCATCAAATACTTTTAAATATATATATTTTTAAATATTTGTAATATTTTTTTTTCTCAAATATTTTGAGAGAAGGTCTACTAGACGAGCAAACAATTTTCCAAATATGTATTTTTTACTTTTCGTGATTTCTATAAATAGTTATTAATTTTTTTTTAGTTTTTGAAGATGGTGAACTTTAAGACTAGTTTCTAAACCTAAATTTCAATTGTCGGTAATCATGGGTGCTAGTTGATATATATTGCATAATATTGGTGGTTGTCATTTATTAGTGTGTTATTTTTGGTAGATAAGTTTGTTATATTTTATTAATATATAATAAAAAATCATGTTTTCATTGTTTAAATTTTTGGGCAGGCATTCTACAACCCAACCCAATAGGAGGAGATGTGTAAGTCCTTCTGTGCTCATCCTAGGGTGTCATTTATAAAACATAATAAAATATCATAAAAATTAATTTGTCGGCCCAAATTAGATTTAAAATATTTAGAATGACATACAACTACACACAAATTATATAAATTAAAACTATAAACATTGCATTCTACACTTCCTCAACATTTCTATTTTAAAAGGGGGGAGATTTGATCCCTCTGGTGGCCCACTTGATAGATCCTTTTTAAAATAGTTTAATAAAATTTTATATAAAAAAAAATTGAGAGAGATGAAATGAAATTCCAACCCTAGTGCCAACTTCCTAAATATGGTGATAGTTAACTACATACTTAGAAAAGGGTTAGTAGTAAGCATCTTGCAATAATGGTGAGATACTAATCATTAGATATGTGTTTCCTTATATCATGATGCCACATTGAATCTATTAATGTATTTCTACATAAATTCAAAGTGCCCTTTTTCCAAGTGTTGAAATGGGGCAATGGTTATAATTTAACAGTTATTTACTTATTTTTATTTTATTTAGTTGTTATATATAAACAGTTTTAAAACTAGTATGTTATTACTGATATAGATTTAATTTTTAAAATTGTTAAATTGACATTGAAGTTGAAAGATTGTCTATGCTTATTAAACAATCAATTCCTTAGGAAGAGACACATTGTTAATTGGTATTTACTTTTAGCCTATTAGCCTATGTTAATTGGTATTTACTATTAGCCTATGTAATTCAATGAAGCACTAGACGTATGACCTTTTATCTTTCTTATGAAAATGTATATATTTTGCATTTTATCACTGATGTTGAAGCCTTTTAATGGTTTCCTAATTCATTGTTGAAGTCTTAAGGTTATTTCAAGCACCTTTGTCAATTTTATGTGTGAACATTGTCATGTAATATTTGTTTTGCTTAAAAGAATATGTATGTTTTGCTTATCTACACAAGTTTGAAACTTATAGTATGGACTAGTCTTTTTCCTTAATATTTCACAATTCTCACGTGAATTCCTTGAACTCATTTCCATAGAACTCTCCACCATTCTCTATCCTTAGATATTTATTCTATTCTTTACTAGTTTTATACAGGATCTTTAAACTCTTTAAATTTCTAAAAAAAATACGATTTCTCAGGGAAAATAGATCCATGTGTTCCCTAAAAATCATCAATTAATGAAAGAGAATACACACATTTACCTATTAATGGAAGAAATAGGTCCAAACACATCATTGTGTATATAACACCTCGTTTTTGACCCCGTTGGCATTAAAAATGTATATGATGTATATATTGTAATTACTCATGGTGTGGAGGTGAAGGCAAAAGCCCCACCATCAATTTAGCGTTTTAGGTTTCGACGATTAAATGATGGTATTTCGTGTTAGCCAGCACATTATAATTTTGGACATCATGTAAATATGCAATTTAATTAAAATACCCACAACCAGCTAAGTCAATGCAATATTAAAAGAGACGGGGGCATGATTTCCTAAGGATAAGGTGGGGGGGGGCGAATATTCAAACCTTTGGGCCAATGGGAAAAAGCCAAATGTCAGAGGGAGAAACCATCAAACTGTCAACTACCCATTTTGTCTCTTGTGCCCAATCATTTAATCCTGCCAAAAATTGGTTGACTTAGTTATTGCATGGGATGGATGACGTATGGAGGTCAAAATTTGAATTGGGCAGAGTACCAATTAGTGGAATTTTTTTTTGACTTATGAGCCAAGAAAATGCCCATTTTTGCTGCCCATTTCCTCATGCATTCACGTTTTTATCTTCCCCATGTTTTTGGAGCTCCTGGGCATTCTCCATGTACGCTTTTGCAGTGATCTTCATTTTTCCCATAGATGGGAAGTTTGTTGACATTCAGTGGCTAAGATCTCTGATGGGAATATTTGTGTTGTTTCTAGATTCCCACGGTTGGGAATTTCATGTTTTCAGTGTTGCACAGCCAATGGGGGACAAATCCAGAAATTTAGGGACTGAGGGAGTCATTTTTTTCCCACGTGAAGCCATAGAACGTTTCTGGAAATTGAATTGCTCTCTCGGGGTCATTTTTCCCCATCTACAAATTTGTTTTTGGCTCCCAAGTCATTCATCATTCCTCGAACTTGCAATCATTGTGTTTGTTACTATTGTTTGGCTTGAACTAGTTTGGGAGGGGAAATTTGGTCTAACTAGCTTGATAAACCTAGTGTGAGAAGGAACCTCACAGACAGAGCTAGGGGGATCGCTTTCTTCTTTGCACACCCTGAATAGAACTGGAAGGGAAGTCATAGCTTGAGGGATTGTGTAGCAGAGAAGGGGATGCTTCCTAGTGTTGGGTGTGTATATTTTTTAGAATCCAGGATAGATCTGGTGCCCATATCTTTGTGGTTGAGCTCACTAGCTTAGCAATAAGCCTTTCCAGCTCCTTTGTATCCTGATAAACTCAGTTGTGTTGTCTTGGATGAATCTTGATAAATCCTTGGCTATGTGTGAGTCTGCTAGTGTTCCCTTATTCCTTGTGGAAATCATGCCCAGCTCAGGGGTGGCAGTGTTGCTAAGAGATTAATGAGCACACTGGCCCATGGTTGGGTGGAACATTGCATCGAAGTAGCTAGTTGCGGGACAAGCTTCTTTCAAGATAAGTATTCTTGTCTATTTTATCTCTGCAACTGTATATGTGTTTATGAATTAATATGAACATGTTAAATGTTGTGAATGAATGAATTTTGCTTCCGTTGTATGTTAATAATTTATGCATTTGTGTATATTTAAGTTCAACGCATTTTTATATTAATTACGTTCATGAAATTTACATTTCTCGGATTAGATAGCAGCAATAGTCGCATCCTCTCTCTAGTAGACGGGTGGGGATGTGACAGTTTGGTATCAGAGCTGATGTTAAAGCTTTGGGCCTCAATGGGCCATGAAGAGTAGCTAACAAAGTAGGAATCAACTCTGTGTTCAGCAAAAGGAAAAGAAGGAGACAGAAAAATTTTAGAATTGTTTCTAAGTGTGGAATTTACCTATGTTAGCTCAGTTAGTTGAAGTGAATTCGATGCATGTCATCTGAGTTAGCTAATGTGAGCCAATACACGTCGGGTGGAAGCTGAGATTTCAGCTGACGGTAGAAGAAAAGATGGAAAAAATTTCAAAATTTTTCTATGTATGGGCATGTCGGTTACGTTTGCCAAAGTGAGCCAATGCATGTCGGCAGGGAACGGAGATGTGAGTCGATGCATGTCGGCTGAGTCGAGCTGACGGGAAGAAAATAAAAAAAAATTCTAAGTATTGAAATCGACAGAAATTGGAGAATTTTACCGATACGTTGGCTGATTTCCGTCGACACATATCAAGAAAAAAATTGGGAGTTTTAGCCACAATGCATCGGGTGGAAGGTTGAAATTTTTCCGACGTGGCGGAAGGCTTGGCCAGTTCGTCAACCGGAAGAAACTTCAAAAAATTTCCGCAACGGCAGTAATTTTGGCAAATTGTCAACCGAAAAAAAAATTGAAAGTTTTCTGCAACAACGACACTTTTGGCAAGTTTTCGATCAAAAGAAAAGTAAAAACTTTCTCGACGTAGTGGATGAAAGTCAAAAAAAAATTCGACGCAGTGGATGAAAGTCAAAAAAAAATTTGATGCGGCGGAAGGTTCAATAGGAAGGAATCAGGCGAAGTTTGCCAATACAAGTCGAAAAAAATTGGCAAATTTTTTCACCGATCGGGTGGAAAGGCTAAGCTGCTCCGAAACAAGGAAATTCAACAGGTTTTTCAGTGGGATTGCAGGGGCCCAAAAGATGAAAAATGGCAGTGAGTTGTGCGCCAAGTTGTGTGAAAATGGAAGATTTACAAAAAAAAACAACGGCGCTTCCCTCGACCCGCCTTGCAATGGCATGGGGAAGCCACAAGGGGGAAATCCCCTTTGACCCCCATCGCCCACCTAAAACAATCGTTCTTTGTGAAAAGAAAATTCTGTGTTTTGACAAAGTTGTCAATATATGAATTTTCCAAATGCAGGTAAGTAATGTATAAATTCATGTGAATGTTATGCAGCTAACAATTTTGTTTATTAACACATTTTGCAAAATTATAGTCACCTTCAAAGGCGACATTCCACATAGTGCAGTTCGGTAAAGTTGGGTTTTGGTTGAGCCATGAGAACCTATAGCATGAAGCATGTACATGATCCCTATGAACATGAGGAAGATGTCATGGGAGAAAACATCTGTGTGGGGAATACTAAGACAAAGTCTAATGGGATAAGATTTCAAGACACTCCCCCAAATTTTGCAGCCACCGTGAGAATCCTAAGGGCGGAGATGCAAAGTTACAGGGAAGATAATGAAAGATTAGTTAAGGATCAGGAGGAGCAGAATCAACTGAATGCATCCATGTTGCAAATTTTGATAGACATCTAGAGGCAGATGAACTCTGGGGGCAACGAAGTAAGACCAAAATGTAGTAAGAGCACTGTTAGAAGAAGAAAGAGATCTCCTAGTTGGTCATCTGACTATGAAGGATCCACTGGAAGTTCAAGTTCTTCTTCTCACAAGAATGAGAGGAAGAGGCATTACCAGAACCATTCATGTGATTAATTTAAGAAGGTAAGGCTGCCTACCTTCAATGGTGAGGTAAAGAATGGATAAGAAGTTGAAGCTTGGCTTCTTGGGATGAGAAAATATTTCCAAGTCTAAGACTATTTAGGAAATATGAAGGTTAGGGTATCCCTATTCAATTTGACTGGAAGAGCGTCCATATGGTGGGAGCACTTCAGGCAAGTGAAGAAGATTAATGAAAGGAAGATTGTGTGGAAATAGTTCCAGAAGTATTTCAAGCAGAAGTACCTCTCTGACAGGTACTATGATGATAAGATCAAATAATTCCATGAGCTGAGATTGGGATTGCATACCATGGAAGAGTATGCAAATAATTTTTTGGAGTTGTTGAGGTATTTCGGGTACATCAAAGATGAGAAGGTGAAAATCTAGTGTTTCCGGAGCGGATTGCCTCAGTCTTACAAATACAGAATTGAGTTTATGAACCTAGAACTCTTGAAGAAGAAATAAGGAAAGATAAGTATTGCTATGAGAAAAGCAAGGGAAGACATGATTATCAAAAGACATAGAACGACAGGAAGAATGAGAATTCTAACCAAAGGAAGAAAGGTTTCAAACCTTCTAACTTTAGGAATCAACAAAAGCAACCAACACAAGTTGTGATTAAGACAACTAAAGTGATGGGAGAGAAGCCAAAGGATCCACAATAGAACAAGGAACCTATCCAATGTTGGAAGTGTGGAGGACCCCACATGTGCAGGAATTGTCCACTTGGGGATGGGAATACAAGGCCAGCTTATAACATTCAAGAAGCAAAGACAGTGGGTCAAGTGGCAAGAGCCGTCCCTAGGATTTATGTAGCGCTGGAGGACCGCCAGAAACATCACCAATTAACTGTGGTTGAAGTTGCAGGTAATATTGTTGAGCAATCTGTTTCTAATTTGATTGACCCTGGTTCTACTCAAAGTTACATTACTCCTAGAGTAGTGGATATTTGTGTTTTTAAGAAAGTAAAGCATAGCAAATCTTGGTTAGTTCAGCTAGCCACTAGAGCTAAGAGAAAGGTTAGTGAAGTGGTAGAGAAATGTCCATTGGTTATGAATGGATTGGTCACTTGTGTATATCTGAATGTGCTACCACTTGGTTCCTATGATATTCTCATTGGAATGGATTGGTTAGAAGCTCACAGGGTAAAGCTTTACTATTATAATAAGACTTTTGAATGCATGGATGAAGAAGGGAACCCAATACTTGTAAGAGGCATTTCAAAGGTGATTTCTGTGAGGCAGCTTTCAGCAATGTAGTTGAAGAAGTTTTGTAGGAAAGGTTGCCAGTTGTATGCAGCTCATATTTTGGAGGCATCAGAGAATGAAACTCCTAGGTTGGAGGACTATCAGGTGTTACTGGAATTCAAGGATGTTTTTCCTGATGAAATTCTAGGGTTTCATCCAAACAGAGACATTGATTTGATAATTGATTTCACCTTTGTAGCCCAAGATATAGTAATTATCACAAGTGTCATGTTTAGGGATGAATCCTGGAAGAGGTTGGAACCCTAACTTGGAGGGATCATATCTCCTAGAATATAGCGAATCTAAGGAGGAATTTTGGACACTGTGTAAATCAAGATTTTATCTTTGGCCCATGAAAGTTTCATCTCTTGATCCTTCTCCAATCCCGAGATATAGCGAATGTACCAAAACATATTAGTTTTAGTATTTTAGGGTTTTTCTAGCCAAGGGTCAAACTAGGGTTTGACTTTTCCGGAGTTTCACCCAACCAAAAATATCGACCCAGGTCTCTAAACTTCGATTTTGATGACAAGAGCAATCCTATGTCGGGCTCATTCAAAAATTTCTCTTTTGTAAGAAATCCCTAATTTCCCGCACCGAAAAGTGAAAATGCTCGGAATCGAATTCTGCTTCGACAGAAAGATGCGCCCTTCAATGGAGAGTCATCCTAGCATACTTTTGCTAATGGATTGTGGAGAGGGACCCAAAAAGTAAAAAGCCCTAGCTTTTGCAGCTGCACAACGTCTTCTTTTTAGGTTAGCTCTGATAGCATGTTAGATTTTTATCATTCAAGCTAGCATTATGATCTTAGGATCTTACTGAGAGAATAACATGCACAACAATAAAACAGAAGAGACAATGAACACAAATATTTTCCTCGAGGAAACCATAAAAGAGAAAACCCCGCAACTTCCTCAGATATAGAAGCAGTACCAAAAGTAAAACCCGAAAACATAAAGATGATCTCCCACTCATCCAAACATCAGATGGAGTATGTCTTGGTTGCTTGGTAGCTAAGCATCTAGAGAACAGGTATGAAGTTGGGAAGGAAACTAGACCTTCCTCTACACTTGATCTGATACATAGTGATGTTTCAGGACCAATGCCTACAACATCAATCAATGGTTCCAGGTATTTCCTTACTTTTATTGATGATTCTTCAAGGTTTTGCTGGGTATATTTTATGAAACATAAATAATAGGTATTCAAAAATTTTAAAGTTTTTAAAGCCTTGATTAAAAATATTTTGGAAAAGAAGATAAATTCCATTAGATCATATAATGGAGAAATTCCATTAGATCATATAATGGAGGTGAATACATTAAAATATATTTTCAATAGTATTGTGAATCAGAGTGGATTCGAATGGAACACTAAATTCCATACACACCATGACAAAATGGTATGGCTAAGAGGAAAAATAGATCATTGAAGGAGATGGAAACCTGTTTTCTCCAAGCCAGGAATATTCCTCCTTCTCTTAGAGATAAAGTTGTAATGCTTCATACATACAGAATAGAGTGCCTCACAAACTAGTCATTGGGGCCACTTCTTTTGAAGCACAACATGGGCATAAGACTGATGTCCCTCACTTGAGATTTTTTGGTGCCAAAGCTTGGGCCATAATTCCTATAGACAAGAGAAAGGACTTCCAAGCCTAGAGTAGCGAATGCATACTGATGGGATATGTTGCGAATGTAAAAGCATATAAATTGGTTGAACTTGCAACTAGGAAGTGCTTCATAGAGTGCAGTGTTCAGTTTGAAGATGATTAGTTGCTTGATCCACAAAAATACAAAGAAAAAGGAGGTATAAACACTCTTCCATTTCCATTTGATTATGATATTTTGTCTTATGTTTCAAATGAAGATGAAGAGGAACAATATCAACATGATATTGATATTGAGGTTCACCTCATGAGAATCTAGATCCAGATCCAGATCCCATTCCAAATCAATGACCTAAGCCTAAATGAGCCCAAAAGCTCATTGAAGCAGTTGGGGATGGTGCTGGGAATCCAAAAGACAGAAGGAGGACATAGTCCCAGTATCAAAATGAACATGTTGCACTCTCTCACATAGCTTCTCTATCTACAAAGTGGTGCAAAAAAATTCTAGGGAAATGCTACTTAATGATAGAGAATGATCAACAATTTGGCCCACTGAAGAACAAAATCGATCATTCCCTTCTTCCTTCAGAAAGAAGAAACACAAAGAAAATTCATCATATTGGAAGGAAATTGAGAGGTTCACATGCACAGTTTCAGGATGTTAAAGTTTTACAAGTGATTACACAAAGAGGGAAATTTTTTCTTAAGTATAACTTGTTTTTTTTATTCCTTCTTATTTGGAGGCACGGGGGGTTCCATGAGGTTTTCCCTATTTTCCTTCGTTTGTTAAGAAGTTTTTATTTTTCATTAGTTTGTTAAGCCCATGTTCATAGTAAGCAAATTAATCTTGTAAAACACCACAAGAAGTAAATTACTCTTGTAAAACACCACACCAAGTTAATCTTGTAAAACACCACACCAAGTAAATTACTCTTGTAAAACACCCCACGAAATTGACTTTCATTATATCATTGAAGTTAGCTATGATAAAGCAAAGCATAGTAGTGGTATGCACTCTTTTCCACTCCCAAAAATAAATTGATCTCAATTCCAAAAACGTCCATTCAAACATCAATCCAAGCATGCATATTCTCAAAAATAATTGCACTGAGTTTGAATGTTTCTCCATATGTCAATGTAAGATCTACAAAAACAGATCCTCAAATAGTCTCCAAGCATGCATATTCTCAAAAATAATTGCACTGAGTTTGAATGTTTCTCCATATGTCAATGTAAGATCTACAAAAACAGATCCTCAAATAGTCTCCAAGCATGCATATTCTCGAAAATAATTGAACCCAATCGAAATAATCCAACATCTATGAAAAAAAATAATTGCACTGAGTTGAATGTTTCTCCATATGTCAATGTAAAATCTACTGTTATTTTATTTAACAAAGACAATTATTTAACAAAGACAAAAACAGATCCTCAAATACTCTCCAAGCATGCAAAAACAAAGACAAAAACAGATCCCCAAATACTCTCCAAGCATGCAAGTGCATGCATATTCTCAAAAATAATTGAACCCAATGGAATGTTTCTCTGGATGTCAATGTAGGTTCTGTTATTATCTAATTGAATAAAAAATAATCCTACATACGCGTAAAATAATCTCATCTAAATATGACATCTACAATTCAAAATAATCCAACATCTATGCAAAAAAAAATATGACAGCAAAAAAAATCAAAAAAATATGACAGGTGCAACTCAATAAAATATACAAGTAACAAAGTATCGATGCAGAGGCAACCCACAAATGAATTATATGATAAATGAAAGACCAAACAGTAAGAAAGTCAATGGACTGCAATTCTCTGAAACTAAAACAGAAAAAACAGTAAGAAAGTCAATGGACTGCAATTCTCTGAAATTAAAACAGCAAAAATTGTTTCTTTATCCTCCCACCCTTTTTGAAAGAGAGCAGAGAAATTAATGGGAAATAGAGGAGAGATAGAATATGTGTATCAGGGGTTAGCCGTTCCATGCCGCCGAGCGGAAATAGATCCCCATTTCTAATTCACGAGCGAGTGACGAGATTAGATAATCAATCACGTCGAAATTGTAATACTTTGATGATGACGGATCCCCTATCTCAGCTTCTTGATTAAAAAAATGTGAAATCCCGCCCACCCACTTCTTTCTTTGGTGGGTTATTACTCCAAATAGAACTGGGGAATTATGAAATAGGCACCGAGGCGAGTAACAAACAGACATTCAAGTTGATTTTACGCTGCAGCCAACCTATGTGTGGTTGTTTTTACAGCTAGCGCGCAGGGCAAGCTTCGTTATAGGTTAACCTACAGCTTAAAAAGAGTTAAACTCAAGCTAAACTGAGTTATAGCTAAAAAGAGTTAAACTCAATCTAAACTGAGTATAAGGAAATAAATTCGTCTCTTAACAAAACAAAATAACAGTTTGAATAAGCTATTCAAAGAAGGCTTGGCTAGATTCATAGCAAGTAGATTAATCTTGTAAAACACCACGACAGAATGATTTTGATCACATCATTGAAGGCAAAGCAAATTAGTGGTCTGCAATTCCAGAAAAAAAACTTAATCTCAATTCCAGAAAAATACAATTCCAAACATTCGATCCAAGCACGCTACTGCAAACAAATCCTTAAAAATAATTGCAGCCCATTGAATGTTTATCCGGATGTCAACGTAAGATCTACTGTTACTTAATTGAGACAAACAGATCATGCAAATACTTGATCCAAGCATGTTACTGCATATGCAGATTCCCCAAAATAATTGAACCACATTGAATGTTTCTCCGCATGTCAATGTAGGCCCTGCTATTATCTAACTGAATCAAAAACAAACTAAAAACTACAGCTAAACTAAAACAGACTATTCATCTAGCAAAATTAGGATGAACTAAATAACAAGAGACATGGTTCACAGCTGACAAATGCAAGTAATTTATGTGGCAGATCCTGGCTAGTTGGCTGATGTCTTAGCTGCTCCATTGGGAATTACTTCAGCTTATGCAGCAACGTTAGCAGAAGGATTGAGCTCATCCCAAGCCTCAATCCAAGTGACCATGGCATCTGAGAGCTTCTGGAAATATGGATCTATTTTCCCAAGTTTGTCCCTTACCTGCTTTGACAGCTCAATGTAGCACTGCTGGACGGAGGGACATTCCTTTGGAAGGGTAGCAGATTGGAAAAATGGAATTATGTCCTCCTGCCAAAATATTCCTTTATACTCTTTCTTCAAATTAACAAAGGGGTTACTGGCTTTGCTGTGCGAAATGTATGGCATCCCTGTCTTCACTCCCAACCCCAAGTGGTCACAGATCACCTTGACACACCATCCCGCCCACATATCGTCATAGCGACCAATAGGCTGGCCATCACCCATCAAGCCAAAATACATTGCAGGGCCAATCAAGTCCCGATTGAAGGCCAAATTCATCCCACACATAGGAAACAGAGTACCTTTTGGAATTGTCAAAACTGCATCAACATACCTGGTGTTGCGTTCCAATGGCTTGACAAGCTGAGTGGGAGCATCATAGTCAGGAATATTCATCCAGAGGCCATGAGAAACTGCAGTGGGTGTTCCATGGCGAAGACTGAACGGGTATCCACGAACAAAATCTGCTCCCTCTCTGTATGGATCATACAGTGTATTGAAAAAGAACGGGGTTGAAGGGGAGAGCAAATTCATAATGTGCTGATGGAGAGCATTGATGTCGTTGCCTGAGGGATCCTTGGAAACAAAGCAATCATCATCAATTGTGAAGATATATTTCTTCTTGGAGACCAGGTAACCAAAGCAACGACAGGCGCTGTCCTTGAAGGAGATGCAGGAGGCCTTGGGGCCGAGGATCCTGTTGATATCGTTTCTGTTGTAGAGTTCGTAATCGAATCCCTCAGGCACGCTGATGGTCTTAGATGGATCCCCATCCTGCACAATGATGAGGTGATAGGGCTCAAAGAAAGGCCTCCACATTTCAAGAAAATCCAAGTTCCGGATCGTGGGTATCACTATGTCCAGCTCGTCCTTCAGGATGGGGGTGGCAGCAGTAGGACTTGCCATCGTTGCTTCTTGAGACGGATCTGGATCAGCTGAACTAAAGAGAAAAAAAAAAGAAAAAGTTATGTAAGAAAATGAAACCCACACAACTTATTCCTCCACACCCAGAAAGAACTTTTCACTCTCAGATCTGGTTTGGTTAAGTTCGTCTAGACATCTATATATATATAAGTATATGGAAAAGCCGGCCAAGACATATTTGTTATATGGGGATTCACGCTCTTCCCAAATTGCCGGAAAATCCCCTCGTAGTTGGGGTTTGCCAGCTCCCTTGTTTAGAAGGAAGGGTGCCATATCTCGTCCAATGAGCATTGGGTAGGATTCCCACCAGTGATGGAAAATGAGGTTGTTTTGATGGTCATGGCGAATTTTTTCCGTCAAATACTTTTAAATATATATCTTTTAGAATATTTGTAATATTTTTTTTCTCGAATATTTTGAGAGAAGGTCTACTAGATGAGCAAACAATTTTCCAAATATGTATTTTTAACTTTTAGTGATTTCTATAAATAATTATTAATTTTTTTTTAGTTTTTGAACATGGTGAACTTTAAAACTAGTTTCTAAACTTAAATTTTAATTGTTGGTAATCATGGGTGCTTGTTGATATATATTGCATAATATTGGTGGTTGTCATTTATTAGTGTGTTATTTTTGGTAGATAAGTTTGTTAGATTTTATTAATATATAATAAAAAATAATGTTTTCATTGTTTAAATTTTTTGGTGGGCATTCTACAACCCAACCCCAGTAGGAGGAGATGTGTAAGTCCTTCTATGCTCATCTTAGGGTGTCATTTATAAAAGATAATAAAATATTATAAAAAGTAATTTGTCCACCCAAATTAGATTTAAAATATTTAGAATGACATAAAACTACACACAAATTATATAAATTAAAACTATAAACATTGCATTCTATACTTCCTCAACATTTCGATTTTAAAAGGGGGAGATTTGATCCCTCTCGTGGCCCACTTGATAGATCCATTTTAAAATAGTTTAATAAAATTTTATATAAAAAAAAATTGAGAGAGATGAAATGAAATTCCAACCTTAGTGCCAACTTCCTAAATATGGTGATAGTTAACTACATACTTATCAAAGGGTTAGTAATAAGCATCTTGCAATAATGGTGAGATACTAATAATTGGATATGTGTTGCCTTATATCATGGTGCCACATTGAATCTATTAATGTATTTCTACATAAATTCAAAGTGCCCTTTTTCCAAGTGTTGAAATGGGGCAATTGGTTATAATTTGACGTTTATTTATTTATTTTTATTTTATTTAGTTATTATATATAAACAGTTTTAAAACTAGTACGTTATAACTGATATAAATTTAATTTTTAAAATTGTTAAATTGACATGGAAGTTGAAAGATTGTCTATGCTTATTAAACAATGAATTCCTTAGGAAGAGACATGTTGTTAATTGGTATTTACTATTAGCCTATTAGCCTATGTTAATTGGTATTTACTATTGGCCTATGTGATTCAATTAAGCACTATACGTATGACCTTCTATCTTTCTTATGAAAATGTATATATTTTGCATTCTATCACTGATGTTGAAGCCTTTTAATGGTTTCCTAATTCGTTGTTGAAGCCTTAAGGTTATTGCAAACACCTTTGTCAATTTTATGCTAGCCTCATCAGAATGAAGACTAGAAAACACCTTTGTCAATTTTATGTGTGAATGTTGTCGTGTAATATTTGTTTTGCTTAAAAGAATATGTATGTTTTGCTTCTCTACACAAGTTTGAAACTTACAATATGGTCTAGTCTTTATCCTTAATATTTCACAATTCTCACATGAATTCCTCGAACTCATTTCCATAGAACTCTCCACCATTCTCTATCCTTAGACATTTATTCTATTCTTTACTAGTTTTATATAGGATCTTTAAACTCTTTAAATTTCTAAAAAAAATATGATTTCTCGGGGAAAATAGATCCATGTGTTCCCTAAAAATCATCAATTAATGAAATATAATACACGCATTTACCTATTGATGGAAGAAATAGGTCCAAACACATCATTGTGTATGTAACACCCCGGTTTTGACCCCTTCGGCATTAAAAATGTATATGATGTATATATTGTAATTACTCATGGTGTGGAGCTGAAGGAAAAATCCCCACCATCGATTTAGTGTTTTAGGTTTCGGTGATTAAATGATGGTATTCCGTGCTAGCCAGCACGTTATAATTTTGGACATCATGTAAATATGCAATTTAATTAAAATACCCACAACCAGCTAAGTTAATGAAAAATTAAAAGAGATGGGGGCTTGATTTCCTAAGGATAAGGGAGGGGAGGGGGGATCTTCAAACCTTTGGGCCAATGGGGAAAAGCCAAATGTCAAAGGGAGAAACCATCAAATTGTCAACTACCCATTTTATCTCTTGTGCCCAATCATTTAATCCTGTGAGAAATTGGTTGACTTAGTTATTGCATGGGATGGACGATGTATGGAGGTCAAAATTCGAATTGGGCATAGCACCAATTTTTGTAAAAATGTTTTTGACTTATGAGCCAAGAATATGCCCATTTTTGCTGCCCATTTTCTCATGCATTCACATTTTTGGAGCTCCTAAGCATTCTCCATGTACGCTTTTGCAGTGATCTTCATTTTTCCCATAGATGGGAAGTGGTTTTGTTGACATTCAGTGGCTAGGATCTCTGCTGGGCATTTTTGTGTTGTTTCTAGATTCCCATGGTTGGGAATTTCGTGTTTTCAGTGTTGCATAGCCAATGGGGGACAAATACACAAATTTAGGGACTGAGGGAGTCGTTTTTTCCCATGTGAAGCCATAGAACATTTCTAGATATTGAATTGCTCTCTCAGGGTCGTTTTTCCCCATTTGCGAATTCGTTTTTGGCTCCCAAGTCATTTTTCATCATGCCGAGAACTTGCAATCGTTGTGTATGTTACTGTTGTTTGGCTTGAACTGGTTTGGGAGGGGAAATGTGGTCTGACTAGCTTGATAAACCTAGTGTGAGAAGGAACCTCATAGACAGAGCTAGGGGGCTCGATTTCTTCTTTGCACACCCTCAATAGAACTGGAAGGGAAGGCATAGACTGAGGGATTGTGTAGCAGAGAAGGGGATGCTTCCTAGTGTTGGGTGTGTATATTTTTTAGAATCCAGGATAGATCTGGTACCCATATCTCTATGGTTGATCTCACTAGCTTAGCAGTCAACCTTTGTAGCTCCTTTGTTGTGGAGAACCTCCTGCAATGAACAATCAAAATGCACGATATAACAGAAATATTGGAGCACAAAAGAGATTTTATTGATCATAGGCCACTTCGAGGGGGTAACCTCCTTTGAGCAAGCTCAATACAAATTAAATATTCGATGCTTTCATTAGCCTCAACACATACTTATATACTAAGTCTGATCTAAACAACTATTACCCCCCATGAATGTGGGATAAGTCAACATAATAACTAGATAACTTAACAACTATTACTTACTCCCCATGAATGTGGGATAATACAACATAGTGATGGGATGACTTACAAAGCATATGCGTCCGATAAAATAGACTAACAAAATAAAGAGGAGGGTTGACACGGGTTCTTAACATCCACTCCCTCTTAAAAAAAATATTTTTCCTCAAAGCTTTAGATGTGGAAACTATTGCTGAATCTGAAGGAGCGATTTCCATGTAGCATCCTCTGGTTGCATGCTGTGCCACTGAATTAAGACCTTTGTGATGGACCAAGAGCGAAGCTGAT
The DNA here is from genome assembly GCA_001517045.1 of Pseudotsuga menziesii. NCBI lineage: Eukaryota > Viridiplantae > Streptophyta > Pinopsida > Pinales > Pinaceae > Pseudotsuga > Pseudotsuga menziesii. The sequence continues at coordinate 56,911 of LPNX010944658.1, forward strand.
AAGTGCGCTTATTGAGGATGGCCGTCGGATCTGAAATGATGGATCCTTCATTATCCTATTCTGGTAAAACAATTTGTGCTTTGATGTTGGTGCCAATCACTTCCTGAATGCAAGAAGAAGGAGGAAGTGCCAATTTATAAGCAACAGACCCAATCTTCTGAAGAACTGTATATGGACTAGAGATCTTTGGAGTGAGCATTTGGTTCCCTTTGAATTTCAAGGAGGATTGCTTGTATGGCTGCAAACGAAGAAAAACCATGTCACCGACTTGAAAAGTGCACTCAGAATGGTGCTGATCGGCTTGGTGTTTCATGCGGGTTTTGGCCATGTGAAGATTGTCCTGCAGAAGGTGAAGAATCTGATGTCGGTTTCGAAAAACCATGTCAACGACCTGAACTGGTGAACTGATGGGGGTGTATGGAAGGAGTACTAGAGGTGTGTGACCATAAACTGGTTCATATGGAGTCATTTGAGATGCAGTATGGTCGGAAGTATTGTACCACCATTCAGCGAGAGGGAGCCACTTTGCCGATAGATGTTGTGCTTTAGAGGTGAAATAATGAAGATTTACCGGTGAATGCCCTGGGATGCTCGTCTTGAAAGAGGACAACACCAAGTCCATTGTCGCAAGCATCACTCCCAAGAGTGAAGGGCTTGGAAAAATTAGGCATCTGAAGGGTGCATCGGAATGAAAGATCCAAGGGAGTATTTGAGACTTCCAAAGGTTGCATCTGAATGAAATGGAGTTGAGTGATGACACCATGTGAATTCTGCTTAAGGATCGTTTCCATGCAATGTGAACTGATGATGCTGAGAGACCCTGGTTGTAAACCATTGAATGTGTGTTTTTTACGCATTGACTAAAAAATGCATCCACAGTTCAGCAAAATCCCATAAGATGGGTCCAAGTGTGCATAACCATTGAGTGCTCTAAATCATAGAACAACCTCCTAGGGGTATGGAAAACATGTTAGAGCGCAAGTTATAATCTCCAATAGAGATACACACACTGTGACACTTTCCTTTGCAAGGTAAGGTGCTCCCATTAGCAACCATGACTTTAAAGCTGGAGAAAGGATGGACAAAACAATCAACTTGTTTAGCAATCTTAGGGTCAATAGGCAGCTACGGAATGTTGACCTAATCCTCTACTAGATCCTGAGCAGCGTCACAAATTTCAAGTGCAGGTGGAGAAGCGACATCCAAGAAATAGGGCTTGTGTTTAGTACATTGATGTCCCCAAGTGAATTTATCATTGCAATTATAACAAAGTCCTTTTTCCCTATGTGCCCGCATCTCGGCTTCAGACAAATGCTTGATAGGAGTGGTTCTAGGAGTCAAAGGAATTGGATGTCTTTGGGGAACCATATTTTTGAATAGAACAAAAGTGGATTTGGGGCATTGCTGAGCCCTAATCATGTCCTCCGTCAACTTAGCCAACCCTAGGATTTCCATCATTGTGTTGGGACAGAACATTGTAACGTTAGATTGGATTGTATCCTGAAGACCACTGATAAAACAACTCCTGTAGAATGCATTAGAAAATCCTTCTGTGTTCTTGACTAAGCTCTCAAATTCTGTTTGATACTCTCTCACAATGCTAGTCTGGCGAATTTTGGTGGGTGATCCTGTGAATTCATCAAAACCACTAGGGCCAAATCGGTGAAAAAGGAGTTGGCAAATATCTGTCCATTAGGGCTCTTCGTGATCCTTGATGTACCAACAGAACCATTGAAAGGCTTCACGTTCCAAATGAAATGATGCAAGTGGGACTTTGGTGACATCAAAAGTGTTATGCATATTAAAGTATTGTTTTGCGTATCCATCCACTTGGATCATCACCATTGAAGCGAGGGAATTCAATATTCATTCCACAAAAGCTGCTAGAAGCAGAGAACGCAGTGCCTGCAGAAGACTCGGGCTGTTGCCGGTTGCTCATGTCTAAATACTGAATATGGAGGTCGAGAAATCTTTGATCTAGATCTTCAAGTTTGGTCTTGCGGGTGACAAGTTCTTCTTCCATTTGTCTATTTGCTCCTGCGCGGGGGACAACCATAAGCAAGTTTTTTTTTTTTAATGTTTTTTTGTTTTTTGTTTTTTATCAGAAATGGGTGGAAAAACAAAAACAGAGAGGCTTTTAGAAAAGGAAAATTTTGAGTTGGGAAAAACGGGAGTGGGTAACTAGGTTGTGGACAATTTCTAAGGGACAAAGGAAACAAAAAATGTGAATTTCAGAAGTGAGGTGAAAGAAGAAAATGGAATTTTGGGCTTTGGGAAGTGGACTTGGGAAAGGGTCCTCAATGAATGAAATATGTGGAATGGAATGACAGGGGTTACAGTGAATTTTCAAGGGAAACGGAGCTAAATCAAGGAATATATGGTTGAAGAATTTTTATTTTTTTTGGCTGAAGAAATGATGTGGCGATGCTAGAAAGCTGTGCTTTATCAACTTGAATTGGAGTAAATGATCTGTGACAATTCTAGAATTCTGCGTGTTATCAATTGTAAATAGATATGGACCCCAGGTATAATTGGATTCCTAATGGTTTAAAGGTAGTCACTCGGCCACCAAGGCTATCTCGGGCTTGAGTATTAGGCCAGTACCCCTCACTTCACAGAGCAGGTAAAACTGCTAATCGCTTGGCCAAAAACGAAAGCTCTTTATTTTTCCTCATGGATGGAAATCTAGTCAATCTGGTGGGGGTCGTTGCCCTTTTCGTTTGGTAGGTCCTCTCAATGGTCAGTTATTTCGGGGTTCTTGTGGTACTCCTCACAATGAGTTTTAGGGCTATGCCCAAGTACTTCCCACAGTTAATTGGATAGGGTTTATTCCCTGATCCGAATGAAAAACACCACTGCAAGAAGAAGAACTACTACAATAATCACAGTGCCAGAAATTCCACCCAATGCTAAATAACTCGTAATTAGAGCTAGGGTTTTGAGATGAAAAATTTTTAAACGAGCATAACCCGATCTATATTGCTCATAATCGCTATTATAGCCTGTTTCTGGAACTAGAACAACCAATTTACTTCTACCCACCAACTTAGAATAGAAATTTTGGCACCAGGTCAAAATATTTTCGCTCTACAATTTCCGCGGCCGTCACTGAAATTCTGAAAAATTGCTGATTTTAAATCTGCGATATCTCCACTTTTAGAATTCCAAATGAGGTGTTTTTTTTTTTTAAACTGTGTATTTTTGAAAGAGGAATTCATATATTCAAATTAATTTTCTTGAATCTGCATATAAAGTTTCAAAAATGGATGTGAAAGTCGCCACCCAATTTTGCCCTTTTTTTCCCCCCCAAAAAAAAAAATTCCCACTTGTGCCAAGGAAAGTGATCTGATACCAGATGTGGAGAACCTCCTACAGTGAACAATCAAAATGCACGATATAACAGAAATATTGGAGCACAAAAACGACTTTAATGATCACGGGCCACTTCGAGGGGGCAATCTCCTTTGAGCAAGCTCAATACAAAATAACTCTTCGATGCTTTCATTAGCCTCAACACATACTTATATACTAAGTCTGGTCTAAACAACTATTACCCCCCATGAATGTTGGATAAGGAAACATAATAATTAGACAACTTAACAACTATTACTTACTCCCCATGAATGTGGGATAATACAACATAGTGATGGGACGACTTACAAAACATATGCGTCCAATAAAATATACTAACAAAATAAAGAGGAGGGTTGACACGAGTTCTTAACATTTGTATCTCGATAAACAAATTTTTGTTGTCTTGGTTGAATCTTGATAAATCCTTGGCTATGTGTGAGTCTGCTAGTGTTCCCTTATTCCTTGTGGGAATCACGCCCAGCTCAGGGTTAGCAGTGTTGCTGAGAGATTAATGAGCACACTGGCCTATGGTTGGGTGGAACGTTGCATCGAAGTAGCTGGTTGCGGGACAAGCTTCTTTCAAGATAATTATTCTTGTCTATTTTATCTCTGCAACTGTATATGTGTTTACAAATTAATATGAACATGTTAAATGTTGTGAATGAATGAATTTTGCTTCTGTTGTATATTAATAATTTATGCATCTGTGTATCTTTAAGTTCAATGCATTTTTATATTTACGTTCATGGAATTTACATTTCCTGGATTAGATAGCAGTGATAGTCGCGTCCTCTCTCTGGTAGATGGGTGGGGACGTGACAGTGTGGTATCAGAGCTGATGTTGTATCTTTGGGCCTCAATGGGCCATGAAGAGCAGCTAACAAAGGAGGAATCAACCTCTGTGTTCAGCAGAAGGAAAAGAAGTAGACAGAAAAATTTTAGAATTTTTTCTAAGTGTGGAATTTACCTATGTCAGATCAGTTAGTGAAGTAGAGCCGACGCATGTCGGCTGAGTTAGTTGATGCGAGCCGATACACGTCGAGTGGAAGCTAAGATTTCTACTGACAGCAGAAGAAAAGATGGAAATTTTTTCAAAATTTTTCTATGAATGGGCATGTTGGCTAAGTTTTCCGAAGTGAGCAGATACATGTCAGCAGGGAACAAAGATGTGAGCCGATGCGTGTCGGCTGAGTCGAGCTGACTGGAAGAAAAGAAAAAAAAATTGAAATTTTTTTAAAGTGTTGGAATCGGTGGAAATCGAAGAATTTTACCGATACGTTGGCTGATTTCCGTCGACGCACATCGAAAAAAATTGGGAGTTTCAGCCGTAATGCGTCGGGTGGAAGGTCAAAATTTTTCTGACGCAACGAAAGGCTTGGCTAGTTTGTCGACTGGAAGAAACTTAAAAAAAATTCCGCAACGGCGGCAGTTTTGGCAAGTTGCCGATTAGAAAAAATAATTGAAAGTTTTTCGCAACAGCGGCAGTTTTTGCAAGTTGCCAATCGAAAGAAAATTAAAAACTTTCCCGACGCAGTGGATGAAAGTCAAAAAAAATTTCGACACATTGGATGAAAGTCAAAAAAATTTCCGATGCAGCGAAAGGTTCAATAGGAAGGAATCGGGCAAAGTTTGCCAATGGAAGTTGGAAAAATTTGGCAAATTTTTTCGACACATCGAGGGAAAAAGGGTGTATTCACCGATCGAGTGGAAAGGCTAAGCTGCTCTGAAATAGGGAAATTCAGCATGTTTTTCAATGGGATTGTAGGGGCTCGAAAGATGAAAAATGGCAACGAGTTGTGTGCCAGATTGTGTGAAAATGGAAGATTTACAAAAGAAAATGAGGGTACTGCCCTCAACCTGCCTTGCAATGGCATGGGAAGCCACAAGGGAGAAATCCCCCTTGACCCCCGTCGCCAACCTAAGACAATCGTTCTTTGTGAAAAGAAAATTTTGTGTTTTAACAAAGTTGTCAATATATGAATTTTCCAAATGCAGGTAAGTAATGTATAACTTCATGTGAATGTTATGCAGCTAACAATTTTTTTTATTAACACATTTTGCAAAATTATAGTCACCTTCAAAGGCAGCATTCCACATAGTACAGTTCAGTAAAGTTGGGTTTTGGTTGAGCCATGAGAACCTATAGCTTGAAGGATGTACATGATCCCTATGAACATGAGGAAGACGTCATGGGAGAAAACATCTGTGTGGGGAATAATAAGACAAAGTATAATGGGAGAAGATTTCAAGACACTCCCCCAGATTTTGCAGCCACCATGAGAATCCTAAGGGTGAAGATGCAAAGTTACAGGGAAGATAATGAAATATTAGTTAAGGATCAGGAGGAGCAGAATCAACTGAATGCATCCATGTTGCAAAGTTTGACACACATCCATAGGTAGATGAACTCTGGAGATCGAGCAGTAAGACCAGAAGGTAGTAAGAGCACTGTTAGAAGAAGAAAGAGATCTCCTAGTGGGTCATCTGACTATGAAGGATCCACTGGCAGTTCAAGTTCTTCTTCTCACAAGAATGAGAGGAATAGGAATTACCAGAACCATTCACGTGATCAATTTAAGAAGGTAAGGCCGCCTACCTTCAATGGTGAGGTAAAGAATGGAAAAGAAGTTGAAGCTTGGCTTCTTGGAATGAGAAAATATTTCCAAGTCCAAGACTATTCAGGAAATATGAAGGCTATGGTAGCCATATTCAATTTGACGTGAAGAGCATCCATATGGTGGGAGAACTTCAGGCAAGTGAATAAGATTAATGAAAGAAAGATTGTGTGGAAATAGTTCCAGAAATATTTTAAGCAGAAGTACCTCTCTAACAGGTACTATGATGATAAGATCAAAGAATTCCATGAGCTGAGATTGGGACTGCAGACCATGGAAGAGTATGCAAATAAGTTTTTGGAGTTGTTGAGGCATGTTAGGTACATCAAAGATGAGAAGGTGAAAATCTAGTGTTTCTTGAGTGGGTTTCCTTAGTCTTACAAAGACAGAATTGAGTTTATGAACCTAGAACTCTTGAAGAAGAAATAAGGAAAGATAAGTATTGCTATGAGCAAAGCAAGGGAAGACCTAATTATCAAAAGACATGGAAGGACAGGAAGAATGAGAATTCTGACCAAAGGAAGAAAGGTTTCAAACCTTCTAACTTTAGGAATCAACAGAAGCAACCAACAGAAGATGTGAGTAAGCCAACTAAAGTGATGGGAGAGAAGCCAAAGAATCCACAATAGAACAAGGAACCTATCCAATGTTGGAAGTGTGGAGGACCCCACATGTTCAGGAATTGTCCACTTGGGGATGGGAATTCAAGGCCAGCTTATAACATTCAAGAAGCAGAGACAGTGGGTCAAGTGGCAAGAGTCATCCCTAGGATTTATGCAGCACTGGAGGACCACCAGGAACATCACCAGTCAACTGTGGCTGAAGTTGCAGGTAAGATTATTGAGCAATCTGTTTCTATTTTGATTGACCCTGGTTCTACTTACAGTTACATTACTCCTAGAGTAGTGGATAGTTGTGCTTTTAATAAAGTAAAGCATAGCAAATCTTGGTTAGTTCAGCTAGCCACTGGAACTAAGAGAAAGGTTGTTGAAGTGGTAGAGGAATGTCCATTGGTGATGAATGGATTGGTCACTTGTGTATATCTGAATGTTCTACCACTTGGTTCCTATGATGTTCTCATTGGAATTGATTGGTTAGAAGTTCACAGGTTAAAGCTTTACTATTATAATAAGACTTTTGAATGCAAGGATGAAGAAGGGAACCCAATACTTGGAAGAGGTATTCCAAAGGTGATTTATGTGAGGCAGATTTAAGCAATGCAGTTGAAGAAGTTTTGTAGGAAAGGTTCCCAGTTGTATGCAACTCATATTTTGGAGGCATCAGAGAATGAAAATCCTAGGTTGGAGGACTATCAGGAGTAGTTGAAATTCAGGGATGTTTTTCCTGATGAATTTTCAGGGCTTCCTCCAAACAAAGACATTGATTTCACAATTGAACGTGTGCCAAGAGCAGCACGAGTGTCCAAGACACCCTACAGAATGAGTACACCAGAAATTCTAGAGCTGAAGATGCAACTGCAAGAGTTGCTAGAGAAGAAGTATATCAGGCCAAGTGTGTCTCCTTGGGGAGCACTAGTTCTATTTGTGAAGAACAAAGATGGTACACTCCGGTTGTGTATTGATTATAGACAGCTGAACAAAGTCACTGTGAAGAACAAATACCCTTTGCCTAGAATTGATGAACTCTTTGATCAAATGAGAGGAGAAAAGGTATTTTCCAAGATTGACTTGAGGTAAGGTTACCATTAGGTGAGAATCAAGGATGAATACATTCATAAGACAACCTTCAAGACAAGGTATGGACATTATGTGTTTGTAGTGGCACCGTTTGGTCTCACAAATCCACCAACTACATTTATGTTCCTTATGAATAGTGTCTTCAGCAGGTCTTTGGACAAGTTTGTTCTTATTTTCCTTGATGACATCCTTATTTATTCTAAGAATGATGAAGAGAATGAAGAACATTTGAGACTGACATTGCAATTGCTTAGGGAGCATAAGTTGTATGCAAAGTTGAGCAAGTGTGACTTCTATAAGGATAGGATTCATTATTTGGGTCACATTATCTTAGAATAGGGTATATTTGTGGACCTTGAGAAGATTGAGGCCATTATGAATTGGCCTACTCAAAGAAATGTGACAGATGTAAGATATTTTATGGGGCTTGTAGGATACTACAAGAGATTCATTGAAGGATTCTCCAAGGTTGCACATCCAGTCACTTCTTTGCAAAATAACTGAATAAAGTTTGAATGGACATCGAGGTGTGAAGAAAGATTCCAAAAGTTGAAGAATCTTCTCACAAGTGCACCAGTATTGAAAATTGCAGACCTAGAAAAATATTTTGTGGTGTGTACTGATGCATGTAAGGGCTTGGAGGAGTCCTTATGCAAGACAACCATGTGATATGTTATGGGTCAAGAAATATGAAGGAGCATGAGAAGAACTATGCCACTCATGATCTATAACTTGTGGCCATAGTACATGCTCTCTAGGTGTGGAGGCATTACTTGATGGGAAGAAGATTTGAGCTAAAAACAGACCATTGTGGTCTAAAGTATTTGTTTGATTAGCCTACTCTGAATGCTACGCAAGCGAGATGGCTAGAGTTTTTATGTGAGTTTGATTTTGAAATCAAGCACATAAAGGGAAAAGAGAATAAGGTAGTTGATGCACTCAGCAGGAAGGTGCATCAAATGCATGTGGCAGCCATTAGTATTTTCCAATCGGACTTGACGCAACAGATTGTTAATCATGTTGTTGAAGATGAATTGTATGCACAGGTAAAAGACAAGTTGCAGCATCAAAGCCTTGAAAAGAAGTATGAGGAATATAAATTGGAAGAAGATGGACTTCTTACCTATAAGAACATAATTTATATTCCAAAGGTAACATATTTGAGGAGATTTGTTATGGATGAGATCCATCAAGCTCCATATTCTGGTCACCCAGGATATCAGAAGACAATTGCTACAGCTAGAAAGCAGTACTTTTGGCCAGAAATGAAAAAGGACATGGCTGAATATATTTCAAGGTGCATGAAATGTCAGCAGGTGAAGGTTGAGCATCAACACCCAGCAGGTTTGTTGCAACCTTTTCTAGTTCTAGAATGGAAATGGGAAGTTATTTCCATGGATTTTATTATAGGATTTCCAATGAATTGGAGACAACATGATTCCATCATGGTTGTGGTGGACAAGTTGAAAAAGGAAGCATAGTTCATACCGGTTAAGTCCACACATAAGACTGATGACATTGCAAAAATATTCATGAAGGATATTTTCGAACTGCATGGATTTCCTAAGGAAATAATCTCGGACAAAGATATCAAGTTCACTTCCGATTTCTGGAAGGGTTTGTTTGCATATTTAGGTACAAAACTGAACTTGAGCACTGCCTACTATCCTGAGACTGATGGGAAGACAGAGAGAGTTAACCAGGTGCTTGAATACATCCTTCGCATGTATGTGATGGACAAACCAACCAAGTGGGAATATTATTTACACTTGGTAGAATTTGAGTACAATAACGGACAACAAGCATCATTAGGAATGAGTCCATATGAAGCCTTGTATGGCATAAGGTGTAGGGCACCAGTTACATGGGATAATCCAGTGAACAGGATTGTGCTTGGTCTAGAATTACTCAAGGAGATTGAGCAGGAGGTTGTAAAGATCAGGCATAATCTGAAAATAGCCCAAGGTAGACAGAAAATCTATGCAGATAAGCATAGGGTGAACAGAGAATTCATTATTGGGGATCATGTTTACCTCAGAGTGAGGGGAAAGAAGAGTTCCTTGAATCTTGCAAGTTGTGTCAAGCTATCTCCTAGATATTGTGGGTCATTTGAAGTGCTTGAAAGAATAGGGACAGTTGCATATATACTTGCATTGCATGCTATCACTAGAGCTCATAATGTTTTTCATGTTTCTTTTCTTCAGAAATATGTACATGATCCTACCATGTAATAAATTGGGATGTGATTTAGGTGGGACCCGAGGGAGAGTTCCAAATCAAGCAAATGTGCATCCTTGACAGGAAGGTCATAATGCTCCGAAATTGAGCCACAGGGCAAGTAAAGGTGCAATGGGAGAGCTACGGTCCTGAAGAGGCTATGTGGGAGCTGGAGGATGCCATACGATTGGCACATCCATTTTTGTTCAATTCTGTGGAGCACTGAGGAGGGTACTAGTGTAGCATTTTGTTCAATTTTGTAAAGCACTCGGGACAATGTTGTTGAAGGCGGAGGATAATGTAACACCTTGGGTTCGACCTTGTTGGCAATAAACATGTATATGATGTATATATTGTAATTACTCATGGTGTGGAGTTGAAGGAAAAATCCCCACCATCGATTTACTGTTTTATGTTTCAGCGATTAAAATCGATGCCAATGGTATTTTGTGCTAGCCAACACGTTATAATTTTGGACATCACGTAAATATGCAATTTAATTAAAATACCCACAACCAGCTATGTCAATGCAACATTAAAAGAGATGGGGGCATGATTTCCTAAGGATAAGGGGGAGAAATATTCAAACCTTTGGGCCAATGGGGAAAAGCCAAATGTCAAACGGTGAAACCATCAAACTATCAACAACCCATTTTGTCTCTTGTGCCTAATCATTTAATTGTGACAGAAATTGGTAGAGTTACTTATTGCATGGGATGGGCAAGGTATGGAGGTCAATATTTGAATTGGGTAGAGCACCAATTTTAGGAAAAACATGTTTTGACTTATGAGCCAAGTAAATGCCCATCTTTGCTACCCATTCCCTCATGCATCATTGTTTTTTTCTTCCCCGCATTTTTGGAGCTTGTGGGCATTCTCCATGGACGTTTTTGCAATGATCTTCATTTTTCCCATGGATGGGAAGTGGTTTTATTGACATTCACTGGTTGGGATCTTTGCTGCCCATTTTTGTGTTTTTTTTGCATTCCCACGGTTGGGAATTCTATGTTTTTAGTGTTTTATAGATAATGGGGGACAGATACACAAATTTAGGGACTGAGGGAGTCATTTTTTTCCATGTGAATCCATAGAACGTTTCTGTAAATCAAATTTTTCTGCCAGGGTCATTTTCCCCCATCTACAAATTTGCTTTGGCTCACAAGTCATTTTTCATCATGCCCGAAACTTGCAATTGTTGTGTATGTTACTGTTGTTTGGTCTGAACTGGTTTGGGAGGGGAAATGTGGTATAACTAGCTTGATAAACCTAGCATGAGAAGGAACCTCATAGACAGAGCTAGGGGGTTGTCTTTCTTATTTGCACACCCTGAATAGCACTGGAAGGGAAGGCATAGCCTGAGGGACTGTGTAGCAGAGAAGGGGGTGCTTCCTAGTGTTGGGGGTGTAGATGTTTTAGAATCCAAGCTAGATTTGGTGAAGGTTTCCATAGCTCTGTGGTTGAGCTCACTAGCTTAGCAGTCAACCTTTCCAGCTCCTTTGTATCCCGATAAACCAAAATCTGTTGGCTCATCTTGATAAATCCTTGGCTATGTGTGAGTTTGATAGTGTTCCCTTATTCCTTGTGGGAGTCATGCCCAGCTCGGGGGTGGCAGTGTTGCTGAGATATTAATGAGCACACTAGCCTATGTTTGGGTGGAAATTTGTAGCGACGTAGCTGGTTGTGGGACAATCTTCTTTCAAGATAAGTATTCTTGTCTATTTTATCTTCGCAAAAGTATATGTGTTTATGAATTAATATGAACATGTTAAATGTTGTGAAAGGATGAATTTTGCTTCTGCTGTATGTTAATAATTTATGCATCTATGTAGCTTTAATTTCAATGCATTTTTATATGTACGTTCAAGTGATTTACACTTCCCGGATTATCTAGCAGCAATAGTCGCGTTCTCTCTCCAGTAGAGGGGTGGGGACGTGATAGTGTATTAACTCCATGATCCATTTTTCTCTTCTAGAACCATATGAGAATCTTAACTTATTTTTTACCATATATGCAATGTTCACACAAATTGAACTCCAATAAAAAATCAAACATACCTTCTACCATACATTTACCATGTAATGCTCGAAGGCCCTTCTCTCCAATATGTCCTAGTCTTTGATGCCACAGAATTGTATTGTTTATAAGGACAACATGATCATGTATTCTTTATTTCTATCCTTATGAATAAAGGACTTGTTACACCGATCTTTAAAAGTTCTTCCAAACAACTTGTACATAGTTCTAATCTAAAATATCGACATCAATGCCATTTCTCCTTGAACCATCTCACATGTGCCCCTTTCAAATACAACATACACACTTGCATCATTGATTTTACTTACATATTTTAGGGTTTTTACCAAATATATAATGTGTAGAATACCAAGAAGATTTGTAATCCTTTCATATTTGAGGAGTATCTTGACAACACTATGCCTTATGATTTTGGTTTTCGATTCATATCCTAGGAAAACATCACCTGGATTGTAATTTTTATATTCACAAAACCACTTCCCATGAGAAGTCATATGAAATGAAGCACTCGACTTGATCAACCACACAACATAATATGCATGTGTGCCGAGGGGGGGGATTAGCCCCACTTGACCCCCCTTTCTTTGGGAATCTACAAAGAGTATAACACATATCTCACAAAGAGAGGCACTTTTAAAGTCCCTTAAGGGTATTTTAGTGACTTTGTAAATGCATTGAATCATATAGAAGAACATAACTAAGATTATCTGTATAATGTTAAACTTGTTTATTTTTCCTACAAGAACTTGATCATTGACTAACATGAATAGAAGTTCCAAGGCCTTGAGTCCAACGATAAATTATTATCAGAATTGGGGTGTTACATTTGATATTTAAAATACTTAAATAAAAAATTAATTTTAGGTAAAAATGTTGAAACCTAACTCCTTTGAAAAATACATCATTATATCTCTAAGAGGACATACTCGTGCTGAAGTTATTAATAAAAAAATATTTGATATAATATAAGGGGTTATACATAGGATAAGAAGGGAAAAAATGAAGAGGGAAACAATAAAATGCCACAAGTCAAAGCATGTAGTTGTCAGTTTACCCAAAACTCTAATCCCTCTTCATTGAACCACATTGTAAATCCTCTCAACCCTAGTTTAAGGGAAATTTTTATAACACTAATGTGTTTTGAAACAATATCTTCAGTGATCTAATTATTAGTGTGTCATGATACTCTTCTTATGTTCTCAAGAAGAGTATCTATCACTAGAGGGTGGAATGTATAAACTAAGAGGTCACTCAGAAGCTACCTTGATCCATAGAAGGCTTACTCACATAAAACTATAAATCCCTACCTACCAAATGTGAGCAAGGTAGTCATAAGATTGATTGGGAAGGATGCAACCTTTGACGAAGATACAAGTCGAGAAATTTCCAGCTTGAATAAACATATGAAGAAGTCGTAGCCCCGAAAGTTGCAGAACCGATGAAGGAAGTTAACCTTCTCATGATGACAAGATTATGGAAGAACATGATATGTTCGAGCCCCATGAACCTCTCCACATGAATATCTCACAAAAGAGAAATCCAGCTTGGGTTTGTGATATTATTCAAGAAACAGAAAGTAATGGTGCTCAAGAAAGATCCATAAAGCATAGAAAGAATCCAAAGACATTTCGTAGTTATGTGGCTTTGATGTGTGATCTTGTAGAGAAATAACCTACTTCTTTTGAAGAAAATGTTCAAAATAAAGAATGGGTAGAAGCTATGATGAAAGAATACCAATCCATAATGAATAATGATGTATGGGAAATACTTCCCAATCCAGAAGGACAAAGTGTGGTACCCTTCAAATGTATCTACAAGATAAAACATATAGTTGATGGAAGTATTGAGAAGTACAAAGCCATATTTCTATCCCAAGGATTATCTCATAAGGAAGGAATTTATGATGAAGAGACATTTGCTCCGATAGCAAGGTACACTTCTATCAAAACCATCATGGAATTGGTGTTAGTATTAATTAATCCTCCCTTGTCCATATATGTTAGGATTATGCAATCCTCCCTTGTCCATATATAGTCTATTTAATCATCTTTTGTAGCTTAGGGAGACATTATTAATGTACTAGAGTGTGGGGAACACATATAGAGGTTAACTACCACTTACTGCAGGTTCATTCATAAGTTTATATGCCTCTGAGACCAATCCCTAGATTATAGGAGCCACTCTGAGTGCCACCAGCAACCTACATTAGTTGTTTGTGGTAGGTAGGCAGTTATGTTGAGTCAACTTTCAGTTACATTAAGTTAGATCACTCTCGGTTAATCTAGCGACAGTTTTGCATGGCTGCATGGGGAAGTAGTTCCTTTTTCCACCTACCTCATCATTTTAATTGGTTTAACTAATTTAAATGATTGTTGGACCGATTTAAACATCAGGAGTTAGACTAGTTGCTCCCATGTAGTGATTTAGACACTCTCAGTTAGCTAGTTAGTCAGTTTTAGTTGGTAGATTCGAATCTTATCCACAGGATTCGAATTCTACTTATTGTAACACTATTGTATAATGCTGGGGATAATGAAGATTAATGTTGTAATTAACCTATCAATTTTGATCATATTTGTCTCAAATTTCTCTTCTTCAATGTACATTAGTATTGATATTCCATTGCACAATTATACTTCACAATTGTTCTCATTTTCATGTAGATCAATGGTTCAATAATTTAAATTGGTGTCAAAGCTGAGGTGGGGGGGGGGGGGGGTTGGAGCATTGTTACAACTGTATGGTATAACCATCACACCTCTATAAATATAAAAAATGTGGACTAACTTCCACTCCTGATCATAGGGCCTTGTGCTTGGTTTCATTTGTTCATCAACATATGTAGGTTTTGGTGTAACAGTAAACCTTACATGGTATCAGGTCCATGTTTATGCTAGAAGCAAGTCTTGTTCGATCTCCATTGTACACTAGAAGCAGTTGAGATTCCACATAAATCATGGAATGATAGCCTTGCTCCCTCTAAATTATGTTCAAAGAAGTCTATTGGGTATGACAGACTCTGAAAAGGTGTGCATGTCAAGGTGGAAAGGTTTGAAACTAACATGATTGCAAATTGATTTGGGTTTTGCAGTGTTATTTGCAGGTACCTACGTAGCTTCCTTAGGAATTGAATGAATCAACATACAAAATGATGGATTCTTCAGCTCTTGTACCCATAATACTTACACCCTTCAACTACATTGATTGGAGGGAAGATATGTAGGTATCCTTTCTTAAGCTTGGTATGTTTAGGATAACAATGTGCAGAGAAACTGAGCCCTAGCATTATGTTGAGAAGAGAAAAAATTTGAATCGTCTTGATGAGGCCTTCAACATCATATGCACTCATATCTCCTGGGATCTTTTGTTCCACCTTGAGGGACTAAGGACTCGAAACAAATCTTGGTATAATCTTGAATATTTGTTTGGAAAACAAGGTGAGATTCAAGGGCATATTTTGGAGAATGAGTTCATTGCTCTACAACCCAACAATTTCTAATCTATTCAACAATTCTTTACAAAATAGAAGTCAATAGTACTGCAATGCAAACAATTTGGATTAGAGAGGAAAGATGAGCAGCTTATGATGTCAGTGCTGACGCCAGTTGTATGAAGCTCATATTTTGGAGGCATCAGAGAATGAAACTCCTAGGTTGGAGGACTATCAGGTGTTGCTGGAATTCAGGGATTTTTTTCCTGATGAAATTTCAGGGCTTCCTCCAAATAGAGACATTTATTTCACAATTGAACTTGTGGTAGGAGCAGCACCAGTGTCCAAGTCACCCTACAAAATGAGTACACCAGAAATTCTAGAGCTGAAGATGCAACGCCAAGAGTTGCTGGAGAAGAAGTATATCAGGCCAAGTGTGTCTCCTTGGGGAGCACTTGTTTTGTTTGTGAAGAACAAATATGGTACACTCGGGTTGTGTATTAATTATAGACAGCTAAACAAAGTCACTGTGAAGAACAAATACCCTTTTCCTAGAATTGATTACCTCTTTGATCAAATGAGAGGAGAAAAGGTATTTTCCAAGATTGACTTGAGGTAAGGTTACCATCAGGTGAGAATCAAGGATGAAAACTTTCATAATACAACATTTAGGACAAGGTATGAACATCATGAGTTTGTAGTGGCACCATTTGGTCTCACAAATCCACCAGCTACATTTATGTGCCTTATGAATAGTGTCTTCAGTAGGTCTTTGGACAAGTTTGTTCTTATTTTCCTTGATGACATCCTTATTTATTCTAAGAATGAGGAAGATCATGAAGAACATTTGAGACTGACATTGCAATTGCTTAGAGAGCATAATTTGTATGCAAAGTTGAGCAAGTGTGACTTCTATAAGGATATGATTCATTATTTGGGTCACATTATCTTAGAAGAGGGTATATTTGTGAACCTTGAGAAGATTGAGGCCATTATGAATTGGCCTACTCGAAGAAATGTGAAAGATGTAAGATATTTTATGGGGCTTGCAGGATACTATAGGAGATTCATTGAAGGATTCTCCAAGGTTGCACGTCCAGTCACTTCTTTGCAAAATAAGGGAATAAAGTTTGAATGGACACCAAGGTGTGAAGAAAGATTCTAGAAGTTGAATAATCTTCTCACAAGTGCACCAGTATTGAAGATTGCAGACCCAGAAAAATATTTTGTGGTGTGTACTGATGCGTGTGGTCAAGGGCTTGGAGGAGTCCTTATGCAAGACAACCATGTGATATGTTATGTGTCAAGAAAGATGAAGGAGAATAAGAAGAACTATGCCACTCATGATCTAGAACTTGCAGCCATAGTACATGCTCTGAAGGTGTGGAGGCATTACTTGATGGGAAGAAGATTTGAGCTAAGGACAGACCATTGCAGTCTGAAGTATTTGTTTGATCAGCCTACTGTGAATGCTAGGCAAGCGAGATGGATGGAGTTTTTATGTGAGTTTTGATTTTGAAATCAAGCACATAAAGGGGAAAGAGAATAAGGTAGATGATGCACTCAGCAGGAAGGTGCAGCAAATGCATGTGGTAGCCATTAGTATTTTCCAATCAGAGTTGAGGCAGCAAATTGTTAATCATGTTGTTGAAGATGAATTGTATACACATGAAAAAGACAAGTTGCAGCATCAAAGCCTTGAAAAGAAGTATGAGGAATATAAATTGGAAGAAGATGAACTTCTTACCTATAAGAACATAATTTATATTCCAAATGTAGAAAATTTGAGGAGAGTTGTTATGGATGAGATCCATCAAGCTCCATATCCTGGTCACCCAAGATATCAGAAGACAATTGCTAAAGCTGGAAAGTAGTACTTTTAGCCAGAAATGAAAAAGGACATGGCTGAATATATTTCAAGGTGCGTGAAATGTTAGCAAGTGAAGGTTGAGCATCAACACCCAGCAGGTTTGTTGCATCCTTTGCTAGTTCCAGAATGGAAATGGGAAGTTATTTCCATGGATTTTATTACAGGATTTCGAATGAATTGGAGACTACATGATTCCATCATGGTTGTGGTGAACAAGTTGAAAAAGGTAGCACATTTCATATCGGTTAAGTCCACACATAAGACTGATGACATTGCAAAAATATTCATGAAGGAGATTTTCGAATTGCATGGATTTCCTAAGGAAATAATCTCCGACAAAGATGTCAAGTTAACTTCCGATTTCTGGAAGGGTTTGTTTGCATATTTAGGTACAAAACTGAACTTCAACACTTCCTACCATCCTGAGACTGATGGGAAGATAGAGAGTGTTAACCAGGTGCTTGAAGACATGCATCGCATGTATGTGATGGACAAACCAACCAAGTGGGAATATTATTTACACTTATCAGAGTTTGAGTACAATAATGGAAAAGAAGCATCATTAGGAATGAGTCCATATGAAGCCTTGTATGGCAGAAGGTGTAGGGCACCAGTGACACAGGATAACCCAGTGAACAGGATTGTGCTTGGTCTAGAATTTCTAAAGGAGATTGAGTAGGAGGTTGTAAAGATCGGAAATAATCTGAAAGCAGCCCAGGATAGACATAATATCTATGCAAATAAGCATAGGGTGAACAGAAAATTCATTATTGGGGATCATGTTTACCTTAGAGTGAGGGGAAAGAAGAGTTCCTTGAAGCTTGGAAGTTGTGTCAAGCTGTCTCCTAGATATTGTGGGTCATTTGAAGTGCTTAAAAGAATAGGGACAGTTTCATATAGACTTGCATCGCATGCTATCACTAGAGATCATAATGTTTTTCATGTTTCTTTGCTTAATAAATATGTACATGATCCTAACCATGTAATAAATTGGGATGTTATTCAGGTGGGACCCAAGGGAGAGTTCCAAATCGAGCCAATGTGCATCCTTGACAGGAAGGTCACAATGCTCCGGAATCGAGACATAGGGAAAGTAAAGGTGCAATGGAAGCATTAAGGTCCTGAAGAGGCTATGTGGGAGCTGGAGGATGCCATACGATTGGCACATCCATTTTTGTTCAATTCTACGGAGCACTGAGGGAGGTACCAGTGTAGTTTGTTCAATTTTTTTAAAGCACTGAGGACAATGTTGTTGAAGGCAGAGGGGAATGTAACACCCCAGGTTTGACCTTGTTGGCATCAAAAATGTATATGATGTATATATTTTAATTACTCATGGTGTGGAGCTGAAGGAAAAATCCCCACCATCGATTTACCATTTTATGTTTCAGTGATTAAAATCGATGCCGATGGTATTTCGTGCTAGTTGACATGTTGTAATTTTGGACATCATGTAAATATGCAATTTAATTAAAGTACCCACAACCAGCTATGTCAATGCAACATTAAAAGAGATGGAGGCGTGATTTCCTAAGGATAACCGGGGGAAATATTCAAACGTTTGGGCCAATGGGGAAAATCCAAATGTCAAAGGGTGAAACCATCAAACTGTCAACTACCCATTTTGTCTCTTGTGCCCAATAATTTAATTATGCCAGAAATTGGTTGTGTTAGTTATTGCATGGGATGGGAAAGGTATGGAGGTCAAAATTCGAATTGGGTAGAGTACCAATTTTTGGAAAAACATGTTTTGACTTATGAGCCAAGTAAATGCCCATTTTTGCTACCCATTCCCTTATGCATCCATGTTTTAGTCTTCCCCACGTTTTTGGAGCTCTTGGGCATTCTCCATGGACGATTTTGTAGTGATCTTCATTTTTCCCATGGATGGGAAGTGGTTTTGTTGACATTCAGTGGTTGGGATCTCTCTTGGCCATTTTTGTCTTTTTTCTGCATTCCCACGATTGGGAATTCTATGTTTTTAGTGTTTTATAGACAATGGGGGACAGATACACAAATTTAGGGACTAAGGGAGTTGTTTTTTCCCATGTGAATCCTTAGAAATGTTTCTAGAAATCAAATTTATCTCCCAGGGTCATTTTCCCCCATCTACAAATTTGCATTTGGCTCCTAAGTCATTTTTCATCATGCCCGAAACTTACAATTGTTGTGTATGTTACTGTTGTTTGGTCTGAATTGGTTTGGGAGGGGAAATGTGGTATGACTAGCTTGATAAACCTAGTGTGAGAAGGAACCTCATAGACAGATATAGGGGGTTGTCTTTCTTATTTGCACACCCTGAATAGCACTGGAAGGGAAGACATAGCCTGAGGGACTGTGTAGTAGAGAAGGGGATGCTTCCTAGTGTTGGCTATGTAGATGTTTTAGAATCCAGGCTAGATTTGGTGAAGGTTTCCATAGCTCTATGGTTGAGCTCACTAGCTTAGCAATTAACCTTTCTAGCTCCTTTGTAGCCTGATAAACTCAACTATGTTGGCTCATCTTGATAAATTTTTGGCTATGTGTGAGTTTCCTAGTGTTCCCTTATTCCTTGTGGGAGTCATGCCCAGCTCAGGGGTGGCAGTGTTGCTAAGATATTAATGAGCACACTGGCCTATGGTTGGGTGGAACATTGTAACGACGTAGCTAGTTGTGGCACAATCTTCTTTCAAGACAATTATTTTTGTCTATTTTATCTCTGCAACTATATATCTGTTTATGAATTGATATGAACATGTTAAATTTTGTGAATGGATAAATTTTGCTTCCATTGTATGTTAATAATTTATGCATCTATGTAGCTTTGAGTTCAATGCATTTTTATATTTATATTCATTGGATTTACACTTCCCGGATTAGATAGCAGCGATAGTCACGTCCTCTCTCTGGTAGAGGGGTGGGGACGTGACAGTGTATTAACTCCATGATCCATTTTTCTCTTCTAGAACCATATGGGAATCTTAACTTATTTTTTTACCATATATGCAATGTTCACACAAATTAAAGTCCAATAAAAAATTAAAGATACCTTCTACCATACAATTACCATGTAATGCTTGAAGGCCCTTCTCTCCAATATGTCCTAGTCTTTGATCCCACATAATTGTATTGTTTATAAGGACAACATGATCATGTCTTCTTTATTTCTATCCTTATGAATAAAGGGCTTGTTACACCGATCATTAAAAGTGCTTCCAAACTACTTGTACATAGTTCTAATCTAAAATATCGACATCAATGCCATTTCTCCTTGAACCATCTCACATGTGCCCCTTTCAACTACAACATACACACTTGCATCACCCATTTTACTTACATATTTTAGGGTTTTTTCCAAATATAGAATGTGTAGAATTCCAAGAAGACTTTAAATCCTTTCATATTTGAGGAGTAGCTTCACAACTCTATGCCCTATGATTTTGGTTTTCGATTCATATCCTAGGAGAACATCACCTGGTTGTAATTTTTATATTCACAAAACCACTTCCCATGAGAAGTCATATGAAATGAAGCACTCGACTCGATCAACCACACAACATATTATGGATGTGTGCCAAGGGGGTGATTAGCCCCACTTGACCCCCCTTTCTATGGGAATCTACAAAGAGTACAACACATATCTCACAAAGAGATGCATTTTTAAAGTCTCTTAAGGGTATTTTAGTGACTTTGTAAATGCATTGAATCATATAGAAGACCATAACTAAGATGATCTGTATAATGTTAAACTTGTTTATTTGTCCTACAAGAACTTGATGATTGACTAACATGAATAGAAGTTCCAAGGCCTTGAGTCCAAGGATAAATTATTATCAGAATTGGGGTGTTACATTTGTTATTTAAAATACGTGAATAAAAAATTAATTTGAGGTTAAAATGTTGAAAACTAACTCCTTTGAAAATTCCATTTTTATATCTCTAAGAGGACATACTCGTGCTGAAGTTATTAATACAAAAATCTTCGATATTATATAAGGGGTTATACATAGGATAAGAAGGGAAAAAATGAAGAGGGAAAAAATAAATGCCACAAATCAAATCATGTAGTTGTCATTCTACCCAAAACTCTAATCCCTCGTCATTGAACCACACTGTAAATCCTCTCAACCCTAGTTTAAGGGAAATGTTTATAACACTAATGCTTTTTGAAACAATACCTTCACTTCTCTAATTATTAGTGTGTCATGATACTCTTCTTATGTTCTCAAGAAGAGTATCTATCACTAGATGGTGGCAGGTGTAAACTAAGAGGTCACTCAGAAGCTACCTTGATCCATAGAAGGCTTACTCACATAAAACTATAAATCCCTACCACATGTAATCAACGTAGTCATAAGATTGATCGAGAAGGATGCAACCTTTCATGAAGATACATGTCGAGAAATTTTCAACTTGAAGAAACATATGAAGAAGTAGTGGCCCCTAAAGCTGCAGAACCGATGAAGGAAGTTAACCTTCTCATGATGACAAGATTCTGGAAGAACATGATATGTTGGAGCCCCAAGAACCTCTCCACATGAATATCTCACAAAAGAGAAATCCAGCTTCGGTCTGTGATATTATTCCAGAAACAGAAAGTAATGGTGCTCAAGAAGGATCCAGAAAGCATAGAAAGAATCGAAATCCATTTCTTAGTCATGTGGCTTTGATGTGTGATCTTGTAGAGAAATAACCTACGTATTTTGAAGAAAATGTTCAAAATAAAGAATGGGTAGAAGCTATGATGAAAGAATACCTATCCATAATGAATAATGATGTATGGGAAATACTTCCCAATCCATAAGGACAAAGTGTGGTACCCTCCAAATGTATCTACAAGATAAAACATACAATTGATGGAAGTATTGAGAAGTACAAAGCCATATTTGTGTCGCAAGGATTATCTCATAAGGAAGGAATTTATGATGAAGAGACATTTGCTCCGTTAACAAGGTACACTTCTATCAAAACCATCATGGCATTGGTGTTAGTATTAAATAATCCTCCCTTTTCTATATATGTTAGGATTATGTAATCCTCCCTTGTCCATAGATAGTCTATTTAATCATCTTTTGTAGCTTAGGGAGACATTATTAATGTACAAGAGTGCGGGGAACACATATAGAGGTTAACCACCACTTACTACATGTTCATTCATGAGTTTATTTGCCTCTGAGACCAATCCCTACATTATAGGAGCCACTCTGAGTGCCACCAGTAGCCTACATTAGTTATTTGTGGTAGGTAGGTAGTTATGTTGAGTCAACTTTCAGTTACATTAAGTTAGATCACTCTCAATTAATCTAGCGCTAGTTTTGCATGGCTGCATTGTGAAGTAGCGCCTTTTTCCAACTACCTCATCAGTTTAACTAGTTTAACTAATTGTTGGACTGATTTAAACATTAGGAGTTAGACTAGTTGCTCCCATGCATTTATTTAGACACTCTCAGTTAGCTAGTTAGTCAGTTTTAGTTGGTAGATTCAAATCTTATCCGCATGATTCGAATTCTACTTATTGTAACATTATTGTATAATGCTGGGGATAATGAAGATTAATGTTGTAATTAACCTATCAATTATGATCATATTTGTCTCAAATTTCTCTTGTTCAATGTACATTGGTCTTGATATTCCGTTGCACATTTATACTTCACAATTGTTCTCATTTTCATATAGATCAATGGTTCAATAATTTAACATGGTCTCAAAGCTGAGGTCTTAATTTCAATTCCCCCGATCTACACTGGAGGGGGGGTGTGTTGGAGTATGATTACAACTGTATGGTATAACCCTCACACTTCTAGAAATATAAAAAATGTGGACTAACTTCCACTCTTGATAATAGGGCCTTGTGATTGGTTTCATTTGTTCATCAACATCTGTAAGATTTGGTGTAACAGTAAACCTTACATGGTATTAGATCCATGTTCAGGCTAGAAGCAAGTCTTGTCCGATCTCCATTGTACACTAGAAGCAATTGAGATTCCACATATATCATGGAATGATAGCCTTGCTCCCTCTAAATTATGTTCAAAGAAGTCTATCAGGTATGACAGACTCTGAAAAGTTGTGCATGCCAAGGTGGAAAGGTTTGAAACTAACATGATTGCAAATTGATTTGGGTTTTGTAGTGTTATTTGTAGGTACCTACGTAGCTTCCTTAGGAATTGACTGAATGAACATACATAACGATGGATTCTTCAGCTCTCGTACCCAGAATCCTTACACCCTTCAACTACATTGATTGGAGGGAAGATATGTAGGTATCCTTGCTTAAGCTTGGTATGTTTAGGATAACAATGGGCAGAGAAACTAAGCCCTAGAATTATGTTGAGAAGAGAAAAATTTTGAATCGTCTTGATGAGGCCTTCAACATCATATGCACTCATATCTCCTGGGATATTTTGTTCCACCTTGAGGGACTAAGGACTCCAAAGGAAGCTTGGAATAATCTTGAATATTTGTTTGGAAAACAAGATGAGTTTCAAGGGCATATTTTGGAGAATGAGTTCATTGCTCTACAACCCAACAATTTCTAATCTATTCAACAATTCTTTACAAAATACAAGTTACTAGTACTGCAATGCAAACAATGTGGATTAGAGAGGAAATATCAGGAGCTTGTGATGTCAGTGTTGATGCCAGTTGTATGCAGCTCATATTTTGGAGGCATCAGAGCATGAAACTCCTAGGTTGGAGGAATATCAGGTGTTGTTGGAATTCAGGGATTTTTTTCCTAATGAAATTCCAGGGCTTCCTCCAAACAGAGACATTGATTTCACAATTGAACTTGTGCTAGAAGTAGCACTAGTGTCCAAGACACCATATAGAATGAGTACACCAGAAATTCTAGAGCTGAAGATGCAACTGCAAGAGTTACTAGAGAAGAAGTATATCAGGCCAAGTGTGTCTCATTGGGCAGCACCAGTTCTATTTGTGAAGAACAAACATGGTACACTCGGGTTGTATATTGATTATAGATAGCTGAACAAAGTCACTGTGAAGAACAAATACCCTTTTCCTAGAATTGATGACCTCTTTGATCAAATGAAAGGAGAAAAGGTATTTTCCAAGATTGACTTGAGGTATGGTTACCATCAGGTGAGAATCAAGGATCAATACATTCATAAGACAACCTTCAGGACAAGGTATGGACATTATGAGTTTGTAGTGGCACCATTTGGTCTCACAAATCCACCAGATACATTTATGTGCCTTATGAATAGTGTCTTCAGCAGGGCTTTGGACAATTTTGTTCTTATTTTCCTTGATGACATCCTTATTTATTCTAAGAATGAGGAAGAGCATGAAGAACATTTGAGACTGACATTGCAATTGCTTAGGGAGCATAAGTTGTATGCAAAGTTGAGCAAGTGTGACTTCTATAAGGATATGATTCATTATTTGGGTCACATTATCTTAGAACAGGGTATATTTGTGTACCTTGAGAAGATTGAGGCCATTATGAATTGGCCTACTCGAGGAAATGTGATAGAACTGTGACAAATGTAATATATTTTATGGGGCTTGCAGGATACTATAGGAGATTCATTGAAGGATTCTCCAAGTTTGCACATCCAGTCACTTCTTTGCAAAATAAGGGAATAAAGTTCGAATGGACACCGAGGTGTGAAGAAAGATTCCAGAAGTTGAAGAATCTTCTCACAAGTGCACCAGTATTGAAGATTGCAGACCCAGAAAAATATTTTGTGGTGTGTACTGATGCATGTGGTAAAGGGCTTGGAGGAGTCCTTATGCAAGACAACCATGTGATATGTTATGAGTCAAGAAAGATGAAGGAGCATGAGAAGAAATATGCCACTCATGATATAGAACTTGTAGCCATAGTACATGCTCTCAAGGTGTGGAGGCATTACTTGATGGGAAGAAGATTTGAGCTAAGGACAAACCATTGTGGTCTGAAGTATTTGCTTGATCAGCCTACTCTGAATTCTAGGCAAGCGAGATGGTTGGAGTTTTTATGTGAGTTTGATTTTGAAATCAAGCACATAAAGGGAAAATAGAATAAGGTAGCTGATGCACTCAACAGGAAGGTGCAGCAAATGCATGTGGTAGCCATTAGTATTTTCCAATCGGAGTTGAGGCAACATATTGTTAATCATGTTGTTGAAGATGAATTGTATGCACGGGTAAAAGACAAGTTGTAGCATCAAAGACTTGAAAAGAAGTATGAGGAATATAAATTGGAAGAAGATGGAATTCTTAACTATAAGAACAGAATTTATATTCCA
Organism: Pseudotsuga menziesii; assembly: GCA_001517045.1. Classification (NCBI taxonomy): domain Eukaryota; kingdom Viridiplantae; phylum Streptophyta; class Pinopsida; order Pinales; family Pinaceae; genus Pseudotsuga; species Pseudotsuga menziesii. The sequence continues at coordinate 82,360 of LPNX010944658.1, forward strand.
AATGTAGTAGATTTGAGGAGAGTTGTTATGGATGAGATCCATCAAGCTCCATATTCTGGTCACCCAGGATATCAGAAGACAATTGCTACAGCTAGAAAGCAGTACTTTGGGCCAGAAATGAAAAAGGACATGGCTGAATAAATTTCAAGGTGCATGAAATGTCAACAGGTGAAGGTTGAGCATCAACACCCAGCAGGTTTGTTGCAGCCTTTGCTAGTTCCAGAATGGAAATGGGAAGTTATTTCCATGGATATTATTAGAGGATTTCCAATGAATTGGAGACAACATCATTCCATCATGGTTGTGGTGGACAAGTTGAAAAAGGCAGCACATTTCATATCGGTTAAGTCCACACATAAGACTGATGACATTGCAAAAATATTTATGAAGGAGATTTTCAAATTGCATGGATTTCTTAAGGAAATAATCTCGGACAAAGATGTCAAGTTCACTTCCGATTTCTGGAAGGGTTTGTTTGCATATTTAGGTACAAAATGGAACTTCAGCACTGCCTACTATCCTGAAACTGATGGGAAGACAGAGAGAGTTAACTAGGTGCATGAAGACATGCTTCGCATGTATGTGATGGACAAACCAACCAAGTGGGAATATTATTTACACTTGGTAGACTTTGCATACAATAATGGACAACAAACATCATTAGTAATGAGTGCCTATGAATCCTTGTAATGCAGAAGGTGTAGGGATACAGTGACATGGGATAATCCAATGAACAAGATTGTGCTTGGTCCAGAAATTCTAAAGGAGATTAAGCAAGAGGTTGTAAAGATCAGGCATAATCTGAAACCAACCCAGGACAGACAGAAAATCTATGCAGACAAGCATAGGGTGAACAAATAATTCATTGTTGGGGATCATGTTTACCTCAGAGTGAGAGGAAAGAAGAGTTCCTTGAAGCTTGGAAGTTGTGTGAAGTTGTCTCCTAGATATTGTGGGTCGTTTGAAGTGCTTGAAAGAATAGGGACAATTGCATATAGAATTGCATTGCATGCTATCACTAGAGCTCATAATGTTTTTCATGTTTCTTTGCTTAAGAAATATGTACATGATGCTGACCATGTAATAAATTGTGATGTGATTCAGGTGGGACCCGAGGGAGAGTTCCAAATCGAGCCAATGTGCATCCTTGATAGGAAGGTCACAATGCTCTGGAATCGAGCCATAGGGCAAGTAAAGGTGCAATGGGAGCACTAAAGTCTTGAAGAGGCTACGTGGGAGCTAGAGGATGCCATATGATTGGCACATCCATTTTGTTCAATTCTGCAGAGCACTATGGGCGGTACCAGTATACCATTTTGTTCAATTTTGTAAAGCACTAAGGACAATGTTGTTGAAGGCGGAGGGGAATGTAACACCCTGGGGTTGACCCTGTTGGCATTAAAAATGTATATGATGTATATATTGTAATTACTCATGGTGTGGAGCTGAAGGAAAAATCCCCACCATCGATTTATTGTTTTATGTTTCAGCGATTAAAATCGATGCCGATGGTATTTCGTGCTAGCCGGCATGTTCTAATTTTGGACAACATGTAAATATGCAATTTAATTAAAATACCCACAACCAGCTATGTCAATGCAACATTAAAAGAGATGGGGGCATGATTTCCTAAGGATAAGGTGGGGAAATATCCAAACCTTTGGGCCAATGGGGAAAAGCCAAATGTCAAAGGGTGAAACCATCAAACTGTCAACTACCCATTTTGTCTCTTGTGACCAATCATTTAATTCTGCCAGAAATTGGTTGAGTTAGTTATTGCATGGGATGGGCAAGGTATGGAGGTCAAAATTCGAATTGGGTAGAGCACCAATTTTTGGAAAAACATGTTTTGACTTATGAGCCAAGTAAATGCCCATTTTTGCTACCCATTCCCTCATGCATCCACGTTTTTGTCTTCCCCACGTTTTTGGAGCTCCTGGGCATTTTCCATGGACGGTTTTGTAGTGATATTCATTTTTCCCATGGATGGGAAGTGGTTTTGTTGAAATTTAGTGGTTGGGATCTCTGCTATCCATTTTTGTGTTTTTTCTGCATTCCCACGGTTGGGAATTCTGTGTTTTTAGTGTTTTACAGAAAATGGGGTACATATACACAAATTTAGGGACTGAGGGAGTCATTTTTTGCCATGTGAATCCATAGAACGTTTTTGGAAATCGAATTTCTCTCCCAGGGTCGTTTTCCCCCATCTACAAATTTGCTTTTGGATCCCAAGTCATTTTTCAACATGCCCAAAACTTGCAATTGTTGTGTATGTTACTGTTGTTTGGTTTGAACTGGTTTGAGAGGGGAAATGTGGTATGACTAGCTTGATAAACCTAGTGTGATAAGGAACCTCATAGATAGAGCTAGGGGGTTTTATTTCTTATTTGCATACCCTAAATAGCACTAGAAGGGAAGGCATAGCTTGAGGGATTGTGTAGCAGAGAAGGGGATGCTTCCTAGTGTTGGGTGTGTAGATGTTTTAGAATCCAGGATATATTTGGTGAAGGTTTCCATAGCTCTATGGTTGAGATCACTAGCTTAGCAGTCAACCATTCCAGCTCCTTTGTAGCCTGATAAACCCAACTGTGTTGGCTCATCTTGATAAATCCTTGGCTATGTGTGAGTTTCCTAGTATTCCCTTATTCTTTGTGGGAGTCATGCCCAGCTCGAGGGTGGCAGTGTTGCTAAGATATTAATGAGTGCACTGGCCCATGGTTGGGTGGAACGTTGTAGCGACGTAGCTTGTTGTGAGACAATCCTCTTTCAAGATAATTATTCTCATCTATTCAATCTCTGGAACTATATAAGTGTTTATGAATTAATATGAACATATTAAATGTTCTGAATGGATGAATTTTGCTTCCACTGTATATTAATAATTTATGCATCTGTGTAGCTTTAAGTTCAATACATTTTTATATTTAGGTTCATGGGATTTACACTTCCCAGATTAGATAGCAGCAATAGTCGCATCCTCTCTCTGGTAGGGGGGTGGGGACGTCACAGTGTATTAACTCCATGATCCATTTTTCTCTTCTAGAACCATAAGGGAATCTTAACTTATTTTTTTTCCATATATGCAATGTTCACACAAATTGAAATCCAATAAAAAATCAAACATACCTCCTACCATACATTTACAATGTAATGCTCGAAGGCCCTTCTCTCCAATATGTCCTAGTCTTTGATGCCACATAACTGTATTGTTTATAAGGACAACAGGATCATGTCTTCTTTATTTCTATCCTTATTAATAAAGGAATTGTTACACCGATCATTAAAAGTTCTTCCAAACAACTTGTACATAGTTCTAATCTAAAATATCGACATCAATGCCATTTCTCCTTGAAACATCTCACAGGTGCCCCTTTCAAATACAACTTACACACTTGCATCACCCATTTTACTTACATATTTTAGGGTTTTTTCCAAATATAGAATGTGTAGAATACCAAGAAGATTTGTAATCCTTTCATATTTGATGAGCAGCTTGACAACTCTATGCCCTACGATTTTGGCTTTCGATTCATATCCTAGGAAAACATCACCTCGATTGTAATTTTTATATTCACAAAAACACTTTCCATGAGAAGTCATATGAAATGAAGCACTCGACTTGATCAACCACACAACATAATATTCATGTGTGCCAAGGGGTGTGATTAGCCCCACTTGACCCCCCTTTCTTTGGGAATCTACAAAGAGTACAACACATATCTCACAAAGAGATGCATTTTTAAAGTCCCTTAAGGGTATTTTAGTGACTGTGTACATGCATTGAATCATATAGAAGACCATAACTAAAATGATTTGTATAACGTTAAACTTTTTTATTTGTCCTACAAGAACTTGACCATTGACTAACATGAATAGAAGTTCCAAGGACTTGAGTCCAAGGATAAATTATTATCAGAATTGGGGTGTTACATTTGATATTTAAAATACGTGAATAAAAAATAAATTTGAGGTAAAAATGTTGAAACCTAACTCCTTTGAAAAATAAATTATTATATCTCTAAGAGGACATACTCGTGTTGAAGTTATTGATACAAAAATCTTGGATATTATACAAGGGTTTATACATAGGATAAGAAGGGAAAAAATGAAGAGGGACAAAATAAAATGCCACAAATCAAATCATGTAGTTTTCAGTCTACCCAAAACACTAATCCCTCGTCATTGAACCACACTGTAAATCCTCTCAACACTAGTTTAAGGGAAATGTTTATAACACTAATGTTTTTTGAAACAATACCTTCACTGATCTAATTATTAGTGTGTCATGATACCCTTCTTATGTTCTCAAGAAGAGTATCTATCACTAGAGGGTGGCATGTATAAACTAAGAGGTCACTCAAAAGCTACCTTGATCCATAGAAGGCTTACTCACATAAAACTATAAAGCCCTACCACATGTGAGCAATGTAGTCATAAGATTTATCGGGAAGGATGCAACCTTTGATGAAGATACAAGTCGAGAAATTTCCAACTTAAAGAAACATATGAAGAAGTCGTAGCCCCTAACGCTGCAGAACCGATGAAGGAAGTTAACCTTCTCATGATGACAAGATTCTAGAAGAACATGATATGTTGGAGCCCCAAGAACTTCTCCACATCAATATCTCACAAAAGATAAATACAGCTTGGGTCTGTGATATTATTCAAGAAACAGAAAGTAATGGTGCTCAAGAAGGATCAACAAAGCATAGAAAGAATCCAAAGCCATTTCTTAGTTATGTGGCTTTGATGTGTGATCTTGTAGAGAAATAACCTACTTGTTTTGAAGCAAATGTTCAAAATAAAGAATGGGTAGAAGCTACGACGAAAGAATACCAATCCATAATGATTAATGATGTATGGGAAATAATTCCCAATCTAGAAGGACAAAGTGTGGTACCCTCCAAATGTATCTTCAATATAAAACATACAGTTGATGAAAGTATTAAGAAGTACAAAGCCATATTTGTGTCCAAAGGATTATCTCATAAGGAAGGAATTTATGATGAAGAGACATTTGCTTCGATAGCAAGGTACACTTCTATCAAAAACATCATTGCATTAGTGTTAGTATTAAATAATCCTCCCTTCTCCATATATGTTAGGATTATGTAATCCTCGCTTCTCCATATATAGTCTATTTAATAATATTTTGTAGCTTAGGGAGACATTATGAATGTACTAGAGTGTGGGGAACACTATAGAGGTTAACTACCACTTATTGCATGTTCATTCATGAGTTTATGTGCCTCTGAGACCAATCCATACATTATAGGAGCCACTCTGAGTGCCACCAGCAGCCTCCATTAGTTGTTTGTGGTAGGTAGGCAGTTATGTTGAGTCAACTTTCAGTTACATTAAGTTAGATCACTCTCAGTAAATCTAGCGCTATTTTTGCATGGATGCATGGGGAAGTAGCACATTTTTCCACCTACCTCATCATTTTAACTGATTTAACTAGTTTAACTGATTGTTGGACCGATTTAAAAATCAGGAGTTAGACTAGTTGCTCCCATGCAGTGATTTAGACACTCTCAGTTAGCTAGTTAGTCATTTTTAGTTGGTAGATTCGAATCTTATACACATGACTCGAATTCTACTTATTGTAACACTATTGTATAATGCTGGAGATAATGAAGATTAATGTTGTAATTAACCTATCAATTCTGATCATATTTGTTTCAAATTTCTCTTGTTCAATGTACATTGGTCTTGATATTCCATTGCACAATTATACTTCACAATTGTTCTCATTTTCATGTAGATCAATGGTTCAATAATTTAACATGATATGAAAGCTTAGGTCTCAATTTCAATTCCCCTGATCTACACCGGAGGGGGGTGTTGGAGTATCGTTACAACTATATGATATAACCATCTCACCTCTAGAAATATAAAAAGTGTGGACTAACTTCCACTCCTGATAATAGGTCCTTGCGCTTGGTTTCATTTGCTCATTAACATTTGTAGGTTTTGGTGTAACAATAAACCTTACATGGTATTAGATCCATGTTCAGGCTAGAAGCAAGTCTTGTCCGATCTCCATTGTACACTAGAAGCAGTTGAGATTCCACATAAATCATGGAATGATAGCCTTGCTCCCTCTAAATTATGTTCAAAGAAGTCTATCAAGTATGACAGACTCTGAAAAGGTGTGCATGTCAAGGTGGAAAGGTTTGAAATTGACATGATTGCGAATTGATTTGGGTTTTGTAGTGTTATTTACAGGTACCTACGTAGCTTCCTTAGGAATTGACTGAATCAGCATACATAATGATGGATTCTTCAGCTTGCGTACCCAAAATCCTTACACCCTTCAACTGCATTGATTAGAGGGAAGATATGTAGGTATCCTTGCTTAAGCTTGGTATGTTTAGGATAACAATGGGCAGAGAAACTGAGCCCTAGCATTATGTTGAGAAGAGCAAAATTTTGAATCATCTTGATGAGGCCTTCAACATCATATGCACTCATATCTCCTGGGATCTTTTGTTCCACCTTGAGGGACTAAGGACTCCAAAGGAAGCTTGGTATAATCTTTAATATTTATTTGGAAAACAAGATGAGCTTCAAGGGCATATTTTGGAGAATGAGTTCATTTCTCTACAACCCAACAATTTCTAATCTATTCAACAATTCTTTACAAAATACAAGTCACTAGTACTGCAATGCAAACAATGTGGATTAGAGAGGAAAGATGAGCAGCTTGTGATGTCAGTACTGAGAAATATTGGCTGAAAGTACTCAGTATTTGTCTCTACATTCCATTCCGGAAGAGTTTCCATCCCTAATTGGAAGATGCCTTCTCTAGATTCTTGTATTGAGTCCTTAATTCAAGAGCAATATAAATTTGTTCAAATGGGAGTGATTCAAACCTCCAAGAATCAATCACTCTTGATGATAGAATCAACAATGAGCAAGCAAGAGGGAATCACAAAGGGAAGGAGACCAAAAATATTGATTCAAAGCCAAAGGAGAATGAGAGATCTTCCAATGGAGGCTCGAGTTCCAAGAAAAAGAATAAATTTGAGAAGACTAGGTATCCATACTGTATAAGAGGCTTTCATCTAGAGAGCCAGTGAATGAAGAAGAAAATCGACTAGCTTTGAACACTTTTTGAACATAAAATATTTCCCTTCGACAAGGGGAAAAGAAATATGATGTTCGATAACTGACAGAAGATCATGAGAGGTTCCATGCCTTGAAGGAATCCCTCACTTAGTTGAAATGTTACTTGATAGATTCTAGATAATCCAACCACATGTTTGTATCCAGGCAATCCTTCACCACTCTAAATCTCTCAGGAGGGCCTAACATTCATATGGGAGATAACTCATAGATCCGAGAAACAGGTACAGGTTCTATTAAAATCCAACATGGAGAGTTCAATAATGTACTCTATGTGCCCTCTCTTGTAGCAAATATGTTATCTGTTTATTAGATGACACATGCTAGCTCACCAAAGCAAGATGTATTTGGTCTTGTCTCAGTCGAGATCTCAGAATATCAACTGGGAATATTATAGCAAAGGGTGTTGCAAACCATGCCTCTAAGGCATGTGAATTCTCACACTTTCTTCGATCCTTAGCTCCAGCACAAGCTTAGCATCCATTCAAAAGGGAAGGTAAAAATTCTCTTTCATCTCCCTTTGCAGATAATGATATGTTGTCTAATATTTCAGTTTAAAAAATGAGGAACAAGATCAACATGATCTTGATATTGAGATAGTACCTCAAGATTATCTAGATCCAGATCCCACTCCTATTTTGAATCAGAAGCCTAAATGGGATGAAGATCTCAATGAAGCAACTGGGAATGATGACAGGGATCCATATGATAGAATAAAAATGAGGTCCCAGTATCTGAATCGATATGTTACACTCTCTCACATAGCTTCTCTACCTATAGAGTGGTGCAAAAAAATTCCAGGAAGATTCTACTTGATGATAGTGAATGATCCACAATTTGGCCCACTGAAGAAAAAAACGGGTCATTCCATTCCTCCTCCAGAAAGAAGAAACAAAAGCAATATCCAATAGGTCAGAAGAAGATGGAAAGGTTCACATGCACAGTTCTAGGATGTTGATGCACAAAAGAACCATGATTCTACATGCTTGCTCTATAGAGCTGCAAATTGCAACAAAAATTTATAAGTTTTACCCAAAGATGAAATTTGTCTCTTAATTATAGCTTGTTTTCTTGATTCCTGCTTATTTTGACTGGGGGGTGGAGGGTGTTTCCCATGAGGTTTTCCCCATTTTCCTTAGCTTATTAAGAAACTTTTATTTCTTTTAGATTGTATGGGTGACTTTTGGCCTAGTTTTTAGGGCCCAAGTTGTCCAAGTCGGGATTAAGGGGCAGTGTTAGGATTATATAATCCTCCCTTGTCCATATATAGTCCATTTGGTCATCTTTTCTAGCTCAAGGAGACATTATTAATGTACTAGAGTGTGGGGAACACATATATAGATTAGCTTCCACTTATTGCATGTTCATGCATGATTTTATGTGCCTATGAGATCAATCCCTACATTATAGGAGCCACTCTAAGTGCCATCAACAGCCTCCATCAGTTGGTTGTGGCAGGTAGGTAGTTATGTTGAGTCAACCTTCAGTTACATTAAGTTAGATCACTCTCAATTAGTCTAGTGCCAGTTTTGCATGGTTGCATGGGGAAGTGGCTCATTTTCCCACCTACCTCATCATTTTAACTGGTTTAACTAGTTTAACTTATTTTTGGACTAATTTAGACATCAGGAGTTAGACTGTTGGCTCCCATGCAGTGATTTAGACACTCTTAGTTAGTTAGTCAATCGGGTTTAGTTGGTAGATTCGAATCGTATCCACATGATTCAAATTCTCCTTATTCTAACACTGTTGTATACTATTGGGGATAAAGAAGAATAATGTTGTAATTAACTGATCAATTCTTATCATATTTGTCTTAAATTTGTCTTGTTCAGTGTACATTGTTCTTGATATTCCACTTCATAATTCTACTTCACAATTGCTCTCATTTGAATGTATATCAATGGTTCAATAGTTTAATAATATATTGTCTAATTGATCATCTTTCCTAACTTATTTGTCATTTGATAGAGTTTGGTGCCATCATGATATTGGTGCCACTGGTGCAAATCCCTACATTCTAGGAGCCACTGTGAGTGCCACTAGCAGCCTCCATTAGTTGGTTTTGGTAGGTAGGAAGATATACGGAGTCAACCTCCATTTACAATTAGTTAGATCACTATCAATTAGTATAGCACCATTTTTTCATGTATGCATGGGGAGTGGCACCTTTTTCCACCTACCTCATTAGTTAACTGATTGTAGAACTAATTTAGATATGTGGTCTTAGAGTAGTGAGCCCCGACAGTGATTTAGATACACTAAGTTATCCATTCACTTAGATTTAGTTGGTATATTCAAATCTTATCCACATGATTCGAATTCTTGTTATTGTAACACCATTGTATTACTGTTGGAATGAACAAAGATTAATGGTGTGATTAATTGATCAATGCTTGTCCATTTTATCTGAAAATTGTGGCATAATTTTTATTATTCAGTGTACATTTTCCATGTTAATTCAATTGCATACTTTCCCTTCTCAATTGATGTCATTTTCCTATAGATCAATGGTTCAATAATTTCTCTCATTTGATTGTAGATCAATGGTTCACAATTTCTCTCAATTGACTGTAGATCAATGGCTCAATAATTTAACAATATAGTCTAATTGATCATATTTCCTTATCGGTGCAAATCCCTACATTCTAGGAGCCACTCTGAGTGCCACCAGCACCCTCCAACAGTTGGTTGTGGTAGGTAGGTAGATATACGGATTCAACCTCAAGTTATAATCAGTTAGATCTCTATCAGTTAGTCTAGCACAAATGGTTCAATAATTTAACATGGTATCAGATCCTTGTTCAGGATAGCAAAAAGTCTTGTCTGATCTCCATTATACACTAGAAGCAGTCAAGTTTCCACATAAATCCTAAAATGATAGCCTTGCTCCCTTTGGATTTTGTCTAGATAATTCTATCCAGGTGTGACGGACTCTAAGAAAGTGTACATGTTGAGGTGGAAAGGCTTTAAACTGACATGATTGCGAATTGAATTGGTTTTTGCAGTGTTATTTGCAGGTACCTACATATCTTCTTTAGGAATTGACTGTTCAGCATACAAAAATATGAATTCTTCAGCTCTTGTACCCCGAACCCTTACACCCTTCAACTACACCGATTAGAGGGAATATATGAAGGTATCCTTGCACAATCTTGGTATGTTTAGGATGACAATGGACATAGAAACTGAACCCCAACAATATGTTGAGAAGAACAAATTTTTAATCAACTTCATGTGCACTCATATCTCCCAGGTCTTTGGCTCCATCTTGAGGGACTAAGGACTCCGAAGGAATCTTGGGATAAGATTGAATCTTTGTTTGGGAAAGAAGATGAGCTTGGAGGGCATATTTTGGGGAATGAGATCATTTCTTTACAACCCAACAATTTTGAATCTATTCATCAATACTTTACAAAATACAAGTCACTAATACTACAATGCAAACATTGTGGATTAGAGAGGAAATATAAGAAGCTTGTGTTGTCAGTGCTAAGCAAGCTTGGCTCAGAGTACTCATTCTTTGACTCTACATTCTATTCCAGAAGATCTTCCATCTCTAATTGGAATATTCCTTCTCTAGATTCTTTTGTTGAGTCCTTAATATAAGGGCAAGATAAATTGGTGCAAATGGGAGTGATTCAAACCTATAAGAATAAATCATTCTTGATAAAAGACTCAAACAATGAGCAAAAAAGAGGGAAGCACAAAGGGAAGGAGACTAAAAACATTTATTTCAATCCAAAGGAGAATCAGAGATCTTTCAATGGAGCCTTGAGTTTCAAGAAAAAGAAGAAATTCAAGAAGACTAGGTGTCCATACTATATGAGAGGATTACATCCAGAGAGCGAATGCATGAAGAAGACAATCGATCAGCTATAAACACTCCTTGAATAGAAAAATATTACCTAGTGATGGAAGAAATAGGTCCAAACACATCATTGTGTATTAACTCCATGATACATTTTTCTCTTCTAGAACCATATGGGAATCTTAACTTATTTTTTACCATATATGCAATGTTCACACAAATTGAACTCCAATAAAAAATCAAATGTACCTTCTACCACACGTTTACCATGTAATGCTCGAAGGCCCTTCTCTCTAATATGTCCTAGTCTTTGATACCATAGAATTGTATTGTTTATAAGGAAAACAGGGTCATGTCTTCTTTATTTCTATCCTTATGAATAATGGACTTGTTACACCGATCATTAAAAGTGCTTCCAAACTACTTGTACATAGTTCTAATCTAAATTGTCGACATCAATGCCATTTCTCCTTGAACCATCTTACATGGGCCCTTTTCATATACAACATACACACTTGCATCACCCATCTTACTTACATATTTTAGTTTTTTTTCCAAATATAGAATGTGTAGAATACCAAGAATATTTGTAATCCTTTCATATTTGAGGAGTAGCTTGACACCTCTACGCCCTATGATTTTGGTTTTCGATTCATATCCTAGGAAAACATCACCTGGATTGTAATTTTTATATTCACAAAACCACTTCCCATGAGGAGTCATATGAAATGAAGCACTCAACTCGATCAACCACACAACATAATATGCATGTGTGCCAAGGGGGATGATTAGCCCCACTTGACCCCCCTTTGTTTGGGAATCTACAAAGAGTACAACACATATATCACAAAGAGATGCATTTTTAAAATCCCTTAAGGGTATTTTAGTGAATACCATAACTAAGATGATCTTTATGATGTTAAACTTGTTTATTTTTCCTACAAGAACTTGAAAATTTACTAGCATGAATAGAAGTTCCAAGGCCTTGAGTCCAAGGATAAAGTATTATCAGAATTGGGGTTTTACATTTGATATTTGAAATATGTGAACAAAAAATTAATTTGAGGTAAAAATGTTGAAACCTAACTCCTTTGAAAAATACATTATTATATCTCTAAGAGAACATACTCGTGCTGAAGTTATTAATATATAAATCTAGGATATTATATAAGGGGTTATACATAGGATAGGAAGGAAAAAAATGAAGAGGAAAAAAATAAAATTCCAGAAATTAAAGCATGTACTTGTCAGTCTACCCAAAACTCTAATTCCTCGTCATTGAACCACACTATAAATCCTCTCAACCCTAGTTTAAGGGTAATGTTTATGACACTAATGTTTTTTGAAAGAATACCTACACTGCTTTAATTATTAGTATGTCATGATACTCTTCTTATGTTCTTAAGAAGAGTATCTATCACTAGAGGGTGGCATGTATAAACTAAGAGGTCACTCAGAAGCTACCTTGATCCATTTAAGGCTTACTCACATAAAAATATAAAATCCCTACCACATGTGAGCAAGGTAGTCATAATATTGATCGGGAAGGATGCAACCTTTGATGAAGATACAAGTTGAGAAAGTTCCAACTTGAATAAACATATGAGGAAGCTGTAGCCCCTAAAGCTACAGAATTGATGAAGGAAGTTAACCTTCTCACGATGACAAGATTCTGGAAGAACATGATATGTTGGATCCCCAAGAGCCTCTCCACATGAATATATCACAAAAGAGAAATCCATCTTGGGTTTGTGATCATTATTCAAGAAACAGAAAGTAATGGTGCTCACGAAGGATCCATAAAGAAGAGAAACAAGCCAAATCCATTTCCTAGTTATGTGGATTTGATGTGTGATCTTGTAGACAAAGAACCTACTTCTTTTGAAGCAATTGTTCAAAATAAAGAGTGGGTAGAAGCTATGATGCAAGAATACCAATCCATAATGAATAATGATGTATGGGAAATACTTCCCAATCCAGAAGGACAAAGTGTGGTATCTTCCAAATGTATCTACAAGATAAAACACATAGCTGATGGAAGTATTGAGAAGTACAAGTCCATAATTGTCACCCAAGGATTATCTCATAAGGAAGGAATTTATGATGAAGAGACATTTGCTCCTATAGCAAGGTACAATTCTATCAAAACCATCATGGTACCAGTGTTAGTCTTAAATAATCCTTCCTTTTCCATATATGTTAGGATTATATAATCCTCCCTTGTCCATATATAGTCTACTTTATCATCTTGTATAGCTTAGGGATACATTATTACTGTACTAGAGTGTGGGGAAGACATATAGAGGTTAATTGCCACTTACTTCATGTTCATTCATGGTTTTATGTGCCTTTGAGACCAATCCCTACATTATACGATCCACTTTGAGTGCCACTAGCAGCCTCCATTAGTTGTTTGTGGTAAGTAGGCAGTTATGTTGAGTCAACTTTCAGTTACATTAAGTTAGATCACTCTCAGTTAGTCTAGCGCTAGTTTTGCATGGCTGCGTGGGGAAGTGGCACCTTTCTCCACCTACCTCATAAGTTTAACCGGTTTAACTAGTTTAACTGATTGTCAGACTGATTTAAACATCGAAAGTTAGACTAGTTGCTCCCATGCAGTGATTTAGACACTCTCAGTTAGCCAGTCAGCCAGTTTTAGTTGGTAGATTCGAATCTTATCTACATGATTCAAATTCTACTTATTGTAACACTATTGTATAATGTTGGGGATAATGAAGATTAATGTTGTAATTAATTGATCAATTCTTATCATATGTGTCTTAAATTTTTCTTGTTCATTGTACATTGGTCTTGATATTCCATTGCACAATTCTACTTCACAATTGTTCTCATTTTCATGTAGATCAATGGTTCAATAATTTAACATGGTATCAAAGTTGAGTGGGGGTGTTGGAGTATCATTTCAACTACATGGTATAACCGTTGCACCTCTAAGAATATAAAAAATGTGTACGAACCTCCACTCCTGATATTAGGGCCTTGTGCTTGGTTTGATTTGTTCATCAACATCTGCAGGTTTTGGTGTAATAGTAAACCTTACATGGTATTAGATCCCTATTCAGGCTAAAAGCAAGTGTTGTGCGATCTCTTTTACACAAGAAGTAGTTGAGATTCCACTTAAATCCTAGAATGATAGCCTTGCTCCACTAGTACAAAATGAGGAATTAGCTACTACGCGACTAAAAATTCTAGTCACCATAGGTTTTTCAAGTGATTAACTACTAAATATGAGCAATTTTATTTGACCCAACTATAAATGACTAAAATTAATGACTAATTTAGTCATCAGTTAACAAATATGACTAGATAATAAGTGACAGAGTTAAAAATGACTAACATAAACGACCAATTTAGTCATGCCATAAAAAATGACCAGCTAAAAGAATATGAATTAGTCATTTACGTTAGTCATTTTTAATTGTGTCATGGAAAATTGCAATTTTGACAATGAAGTGTAAATTTTGTAAATTGTTTACCTTCTATTAGTAATATTGGTTCCATGCACCTCGATATTCAGGGATCCAACAAAGGAATTGCATGAATTTTCTCTTGACCATCATTTGAACACTTAGTCAATTTCATGCATCAAGTGAATTTACACAGGAGACAAATATAATGGCGAGTTCACAGAGCTAGCTAGCCCTGTTCACTGTGTATTAATAACAAATTTACAATAATGGATATGCCACATACTGGAAACGCTCCTTGCGTCCCCACAACTAGTAAACACACTTCCGTCTACAACAATACAAAGATTCGTGTTGACCCCACCCGGGTGTCCAACTCTTAATACTGTCAACCAACTAACCCCTATAGTTGTCAACCATCACATGGATTGAACTCATATGGAGCGCCAGCTCTCTCGACTGACACTTCTTCCGCAAACCTATTGCACTTCTGAGTTGAGCCACTTAACGACTATTCCTACAACTAAGCTCATATGCCTCCCTAGCTCAAATGTCTCGAAGTCTGTCACATGGTTTCTTGTCTGATGATGCTCATCAAAACCTGCCTCTTTCCATCCTAGGTGTCATGCCTTTATACATGTCGCAAGGGTGAGCACAGTCCCAAAGGCAGGCGCACCCCTTTGCTTAGTGCATACGCTAGCTCCGGGTTGACACGCTAACTCCACAAGAGGGTGCACTTCCCATGAGTGCGTACGCTCGTCATTCCGTCGGTCTGGCATGCTAAGTGTTGGTCAGACGTTGGGTGTATCTTCGTGAGTGCTCGTCTCCATGCCGAAATCTCCCAAGTGCACTAAATGCGCTAGCCATTCGTCTCTTCGAGGTCTTAGGCGCATCTCTCCTGGGCACTTAGTCCAACAACATTTCAAACTTTGTTGAGCGCTTCCACCAAGAACGTCCCTGGAGACTGGTGTGGTGGCAAGTGCGCTTCTAGTGGAGGGCTTGGGTCATTTGGACCTGTTAATCCATGCTTCCTACCAAGGTGCATCCAACTGCTCTCTTGAGCGCTTCGGGCTTCGTCACACTGTCCTACGTCACCTGCCAACATGTTTCCTAGGTGCCACACTCATGAGATTGCTAACTTCCACTTGCTTGTGTGTGGGTTTCATTTGTGGGAGCATGCCCATAGTTGGTCGATGTGCCCCACCTTCTTTATGTTTCTTAGCCAAGGTGTCCCCTTGCCAAGTCTTTCAAACTAAACGTTCGTCTTGCCCAACTGAGTGCCCAAGCCAGCTCTTGGGTGGGGGTGAGGTTCATGGTTGTGACAATGATGACTACAAACAAGGACGATGATGGTGATGCTTATGATGACAATGAGGTTCTTAATGATGATCATCATGATGATCACGATCAAGATGGCGATGATAATTATAGTCATCAACTCCAATGTAGTCAATGTCATTATCACTAACCTCATCATTTTATTTTTAATTTATTTTTTAATCAAAATTTATATTAAAATTAAATATTATTTTTAAATTTAAATTATTATTTTTAGTTTTAAACTATTTTTTTTCAATATATAAATAATAAATAATAATTTTAAATAATAATTATATATAAACAATAAATAAAAACATAAAACAAAAGTATATAGGAAAAAAATATTACCTTTTGTTGGTGCAAACCATTAGCTTTTAATAAGTAAATAATAAAAATAAAATAATATATAATACTTTTAAATAATAAATATATATAAGCAATAGATTAAAAAATAAAACATAAAACCAAAAAGTATATATAAAAAAAAAACTTACTTTTGAATAAAATTGGTGAAAACTATTAGCTTTGGACTCCTGCCAAAGTTCACTCATTCTAAGAGAGAAACCCAGCTTGCAAATCTCACACTGGGGTTATTGTGGCCAGGTAGTGTAGGGGAAAGGGATGCAGAGCAAAAGCAACCAAACGGGATCACAGACTAAGCTAGCAACATGGATTGAGCTAGCAACATGGATCAGAGCCGAGGAGAGCAATAGAGGAGCCAATGCTTGCAAAATGGGTGAGTAGTGAGCCCTAAATATCTCTTTTTAATCTTTTTGTCTATATTTGAATTAGTTTTTCCTCATGGCTAAGTTTCTTTTCCAAGCTGAGCCGATCTTAGATTGGGGTTATTGGTGAGCTAAGTCAATCTGAAATTGGGGTTATTGTTGCTGTGTAGAGGAGAGAAAGGCCGAATAGAACAACACAGCTGGATCTCGAACTAAGCTATCAACATGCAACAAATCTGAGAAGAGAAGTAGAGGAGCAAGTGCCTCCAAAATCGGCGAATACACTTGAAAACCCCCTCATGACTTTTCCCTGTGCTTAATTTTTGTTTTTTCTGCAACTTAGTTCCTGCTACTTATCGAGGTCCTTCCACTAGTGATTTGCTTCTGCTCCTGTGGTACTGACATATTGACCGACCTCTATTGAGACCCAAATCTAGATTGATATAACCAGTATATCCATTACCCACATATCTCTCCCAAATATCTTTGATCTTAATAACTGCTTTACTGAGAGATCCATTGATACCACCTCACGGTCTACCTCCAGACCTCTTTCTTCTACCCTAAGATGAATATCAATCAAAAACCCATATGTGTCACATGGTCTACCTCTAGACCTCTTTCTTCTGCCCTAAGCTGAAAATCAATCGGAAACCCATATGTGTCCCACAAAATGAAAGCATCCTGACCACTGAGCTTACTATCCATGACACCTTGAGCAACCTTCTTGAATTTTTTATTACCCTTGATTAAAGTTCTGCCAAAGTTCAATTTCTCTTCTGCAATAATTTCCTTGATATTCTCTTCATTGTTGCTTCAATTCTGGAAAAGTATTCCCCGTAACTTCAACAATGGTGCTCACCAAGCCACTAAAGAAACCTTCTTGAGATTTTATAACTTCCCGTCCATATGGTCTACCACTACCCTATAAGCCATATCAATTTGATCTCCATCATCTATTGAACTTTACCATAGTAAGGTCGGGCTCCTGTTACCTGTTTCACTGCATCAAATATAGGCATGAAAATATCTGTGTCATAATTGGAAATATTATTTTGGAGAATTGAGGTCAGTTGTTCAAATCCCATTTTTGTATCAACATGCTTTGCAGGTAAATTCTTTATTGAACCATCACTTTCCTTGTTGAAATGAATAAAGAGGATGTTCCAGATTTCAATGCAAGTAGGATCATCATTATTGACTAAAGAAGTTGTGTCACAGTATCCAAGTCTATCAAAGTGAATTTCAGAACATGGACCACATGGTCCAGTATCATCCATTTCCCAAAAGTTATCCTTGGAACCAAATGGAATCACATGCCAAGGAGGTAGATAATTGAGCCGAGTATCTCTAGATTCATCCACCATTAATCATAAAAACAACACCCTAAGAGTATTATTGTCTAGGCCTTGAACGAATATTTCATAAGTGACAAAACTGATGGGATCAACAAAGAGGATTTTCACAAAGTTTTGTCTAACATTCTTTAGAGTGTGGCTGATCGTTTGAAAAGAGAATCCATTTCCCTTGTTACCATTCACGGATGCCTCGAAAACAATGCTCAAAACCTGGCTTTTGAGTTCGATGCACTGGTTGTATTTACCTAAATTGAGAAATCTAAACCGTGTGTGGAAAAATATGGCAAGCTTATAGTGGAACAAAGCATGCCTCCTACATCTTCACTCAACAATTGATTCATAACATAAATTATTGAAATTATAGGTAGAAGCTCTTGTGCCTCTACAATTAGTTTCTTTTGGAGGGGAAACAAACTCATTGCATCCATTTCAAGAAATTGGTGCCATGGACCCATCTGTTTAAGTACCTCATTTGGAATGCAACAAGAGGTCATCCTTTACAAGAAAAATACTTGCTTTCAATTTTCTCTTCATTAAACAAAACTGAACCAAAAGACAATTGAAAGACCATGGTTTGGTTGCATGCCTTGACTAGCACATGGAGAAAATGAACATTTATGAGAATTCTTGAATGAAATACAACGTGAATGGAACTTGTGTGTGGCTAATCCCCCCTCTCTGCTATCATTGCCTCAATAATGGATTCCTCCAAACTACAACAAGCAAGATGTTCTCAGCAAATTCATATTCGAATCACTTCCTTAGAAATACTAATGGTTTTGTACATTCAAAAGAAAAGAATAACACAAAATTGGAAGTGTTGAGTTAATTCAGCAAAATTGGGGGTGAACCCATTTTATGAACCCTGTATTTGTGAATTTTCCAAAAAAAGGGTGGAAACGACAATAACAGATGGTATGATTTTTGGCTAACATAAAAATGAATTGCCAAGGCAGAGTGACACCTGTAAGAAATAACGTGCAAAATGCAAGGCCCCTTAGGTGTAGTTTTTTTCGTAGACAAATCATGGAGGAGATATTAATACTTATAGAGCCATTCCCACAATGGATTTGTTTTGTCGCAGAGTTTCATGGGGTAGAGATGGCCAAAATTATTCCCAAAATAATAATAAAATAACAACCATATTGAGAAGTATTGTGCATATTAGGGCACGGATAAAGTAGAGAATGTCATATCTGTTGTAGGATAAGAAAGCGAATGGTTTTGCCACCCGAAATTGGCTTGAGAATATGTGCCTAAAAAACCAAGTTAAGACAGTTAGTAATATTGAAATAAGGCACTTGATGTATGTTAGTGCAAAAGAAATAAGGTGTTTTGACCATCAGATTACCACATGTATGCAACCAAAGACCAAAATCACATTGCTTTGAAGGTTATGTTGGTTTTAAGATTAGAACATGAGATCTCCTATAAGGGAACTTTGCAATCCTGGGTTCAAGGTGAATCAAAATCATTGATGTTGCTTTAACAAGCATCTCCCAGAGAGCCTCATGTGTCGATGTAGAAACTCTGAAGAGATCATGTGCATGCACCGGGACATGCCCAACCCTCAATTAATGCCATGAGAATCAGTAAAACAAACTCAGGAGAAACTAATGTGAGAATCAGTCAGAATCACTCAAAATAAACTAAGTGGTTGGTGTCACCTGTTATTCAACGATAAATCCAATCTTGAAGGGAAACAAGTTCCAGGTTAATATCAGTAAAAGCTTAGACTATCATATCTCATTTTCCATGAAGTAAGTACGTTGTATACTAATTATAATCTGTTTTATGTTGTAGATTTGTATTCTTGATGAGTGCTCACAAATACCAGAACCACTTCCTCTTTCTCAATTTGGCTGCATGAAGTAAGTTATGATGACTGTTACATATCTCACTCTCAATCCTAGAAGGCGGGAAATTTCTTTCTGCAAAAGAAATTCCTAATTTCCTTTTGTTTTCTGCTTCAGGATTATTGTTGTTGGATATCCTTCTTAGTTGCCACCATCTTTACTTGGGGGATCAGATCTTTGTGAAGGGACAAATGCTAAAACTACAGGCGATCATAGAAAATACAACAAGAATTTCTCATTTGAAGAAGGTGAAAATGAAACTAAAGGATCTCCTTACTTTCATGACCTCAGAAGGTGGGACATCAGTCCACTATGTCAGTTATGGAAACGAAATATTGTTGCAACTTTTCTTGTTTATTTATATTTTATGGTATAAATTGAATTGATATTTCTCATATCTATAGATATCTGTCACTGATCCATACATTCATGTGTATTTTCTATTTATTAATCAGGGCACTATTTGTTATTTTTGGAAATGAGATATAAGCCAATAATGCTACGAACAAAATATAGATGCCATCCAAGGTGTCCACATTAACATTCTCATTTGAACTTTACAAACTGGATTGAGTTTAAACTGAATGTGATTTCTGGTGTTTCTATGAATATTTGAGGTTGCAGTGAGCTATGACAGTGGAAAGTTGATATCATTTATCTTCACAACTAGTTGGGCAGTTAATTTGCTTACAAATCTATTGAATATATAGTTATTTGCACTCATGCTATTTTGTAGGTGCTGTAATAATCTTGTAGTTTGTGAAGGTTTCATTTTAATTGGTCAAACATCATTTGCATGTTACTATTAAATTTATACTATCAGAAATGTTTTCACTGATACTTTCATGCTTTGCAAGTTAATAACTATACCAAATGAGTTATTCTATGGAGGAAGGATTTGCAGGTTAATAACTGTACAAAATGAGTTATTCTATGGAGGAAGGATTATCAGTGGCTATAGGTTTTGCTCAGCCCTATTTAGATTTTGCATTTTTTTATGTTACATGATAGAATATTTTCATCAAGAACTATCAACAAAAAAATGCACAATCATTTATTACCCTATTCCTTTATGCTATTGTGAAATGCATCATATATTACTTCTTGGAACAAATAGCCGCTCAATGGAACACAGAGAGTTACAACAATCTAACAATAGGTTTGCACAGAGACTCATGACCTAACAAAACTAGAATGCAAGCATAAGATCTTGTTTCCCAATAAGAAGGTGTTACAACAAAATCTAGCACACCTAATGATGTAAAGTCTCAAACATCAAGAAGCTAGTCTTGTGCAACTTTAGGAAGGCTATCCACTGTCACCTCAGTATTCCTTCCTCTATTCAGGTTGGCTCTCCTTGAACTCAAGGGGGGTATCCCTAAGTAACATTTTCTTAAGTTATGGTGTGGAGGTTCTAGGTAATATATGGGGGGTATCTTGTAATATTGCACAAGTTCGATACATATTTGAAACAAAATGTGTAAAAATCAAGGTCTTAAATTGCCTCCAATATCCAAATAACATATACAACAAATAACTACACATCAAAAAAACCCTCCCCTATAATGGGATCCTCATCATTAGTAGCCCCATATGCATCCCCATCTATCCTCTACTTGAATCATCAAGGGAAATCAATGCTAGTGCTTGGTGCTACTAGTGGATGTAAACCCATCCACCTGATCTTTTATCAAGTCAACAACCTCCAGCTTTGGTAAAATAGGCTAACCACATAAAATGAGGCAGAAAGCTTAAGTTTCATTATACCCTTAAAATTGGGTCAAATCTTTGGGTCAAGAGTCCTTTTGTTTCCAGCAACAAAGAAACACCATATAATGATGGATTCATGTGCACATTTATAAGGAAAATGATAGAAAGTCACTGAAGCTACTCCATAATCATCCTTATGAACAAAACAAGCAAATGGATAGATATGACTAAGTTATAAAAATCCCTAGGGCTACTAGTTGTGAGAAATAGCATGCATATAATTAATGTTTATATAATAAGTTGACTTCCCTTGACATAAGTAAACTTCCCTTTTTGGGTTTCTATTGTGCAAGTCAAGTTATGACAGATGCTTCAACTAGGATTTATCTGCTCACAGGTCTCACAATTGATCTTATAGGTCTATCCTTTACTCTTTTGCTGCTTTAAAATCTACCAAATCTCATCACTTCATATTAAACCTTTTATACCAGAAAGGTATTTCAACTATGAAATATGATCCTATATCCCATATAAGAAAGAAAAATACCTTGTTTAGAGTGATATGTAGAAGTGCAAGCCAAAATCAGTTCTTGACAGTGAAAGATGCCACAGACTGTTGATATTAGGAGACTTTTACCATGCCTTCAGGTCAAATTTTTTCCATCCTAAGATGGAGCGTCTTTTACAATAATCTGTTTTAGGTGCTTCTATTAAAACATGTTCATACACTTAGAATTCCAGTATTGATCTCTTATCCATATAACGAAATGAATCTTTGCTTTGATATGTGATGATGACCACAAATGTTTTTCCATTTGTAAGCTCTTCAAAGTTTAAACTCATAGATCTAGTGAAAATGAAGTAGACGTCCTAATCCCTATTTTACTAGGCAGACCCTGAAACTAAAACATGCAATGAGGGGTAATAGAGTGCATATGTGTCACTTTTATGGACATTTGAAAGAGAAGTTTCTTACAGTTAGGGTACGATTTACTAAGTCTTTCTAATAGAACAATATGTGAATCATGGTTTCTATTGTATGTGAGGGAATATCAAATAGAAATTAAACTAACTATATATGACTAACTGTGTTGACATTATATGATCTTGTTATAGTTGCATCAAATGTTGAATTCAGGGAAGCATTACTAATCTCAGATTGATTTATGCCATTTATTTTATGGATGGCATATTTATGTGTATTTTGTTTACTCAAAGTGGTTGATAAGTGATACCATGTGTTTTCATCTTCTCAGCTAATCGAAGTTAGTGGCTTTTCTGCAAATGCAATGCAAACCTTCAAAGATCTTGTGGTATGTAGACATGAACTTGTTTGGCAGTATGAAGGATTCACGCTTGCTGTTTGGAGGTATGAATAATTCCTCCTCCCCCCTTACAATTGTAAGCCATCCTCTAATGCCATTTATCCTTATGTAACCACTCAATTTCTTCCTCCATATATATATCCAAACCATTAGACACCAATTACACAAAGTTAGATCATGTATATACACTAATACATTTGGGCAGATTTTTCCACGAAATACTTCCACGTTTTGAACATTCGTGGATTAATACTTTTTTTTTTTTTTATCATGGCGTAAAAACCGTGGCAATATCGACAGTTTTAATTTTCAACAAACTTTCATCTCTATATCGACGATGTATGGCTATCTTTGCACACTCGCGAAACCAATGCCATCTTTCAAAGGTTGTTTATGCATTGGCCAAGTTGTAATTAATGGCATTAATAGCTCTTGGTTGTCTACACGCAGGTCAAGTTGTAATGGCATTAATAATTATCCTTGCTAAGTTAGATCAGGCTTCTCTTTTTGCTAAATCTTCACCACTCTACCGAGATTCAAAATTTTATTTTGTGTTACAAATCTGTTGGGTCTGGGTGAAGGGGTACCCTATTTGAAAGAAGTGTTTTATTTATAAAAATGATCAACAAGCTGCATCAACTTCCTCCTAGTCCCTCTCTGACAAGCACACAAAGTGTCTCTGTAGTCTCCAGGATAAAAACTCAATCCTAAGTTCCATAATTGAAAGCGCAATGTGAGAATGTGCATGGAATCATCAATTCGTAGTACCACCTGAGTCATTCATTTTCGACACATTTGCTATAGTTGTGATTGATTGAGAATGGATTGAGCCCGGATTTCTTTATCAACCGTATCCAAAACTAGATAGACCACTCATACTATGCAACAATCAACTGGCCGTAAATTCATAAAAGGTAAGCATGCATCCCTTTTTGGGGGATACAAACTAACATTGAGGCTCAAAATAACAGTTGTATTCTTCGGGTCATGTACCTTACGGACGAATTTAACAACCCTGCAACTCCCTCCTTTTATTTAAACCAGAGTAATTGCAACAAGAGGGTCCAGTCAACAATGACTCTAGTCAATTCATTTTTTTTATAGACCCGTGTTGCAGCTGCAACCTTTTCCTAAATTTTTTGAAAATTTTGGACCCTCCTTTTGATTTTATCTGGTTCAAATTTGTTTGATTTCTTTAATCTGTCCTGGAAGTCCAGTTTTTCCACTTAAAATTGATATTTGGGAAGCCGGAGGATTAGTTGATTGTTTTCCACTATTTCAGAAGGTAAATGATTCAGTATTACCATTTCCCAGCTGAAGAATCTTTGGTTTTATTTGAGCACTTAGATGTTTGATTTTTCGATGATTTGTTTATCGCTGTAGGGAGTCGGTTGAAGAGTGAGCCGGGGAATTAGTTCTCTATGCCGCTGCCATTTCAAAAGGAAAATAGTGAGCGTCCCAATGGATAGTCCTGTTTCTCACCGATCCATGCTTTTATCTCCCTTTTTGTTTTTCAAACCTCCGATCACTTATTTTTTATCGCTATCGGAATGAGTTTCGAGATTAGATCGGAGGGATTGTCCTTTATATCGTCGACGTTTCGGAAGGAAGTCAATGAGTATTCCGAAGGTTAGTATTTCCACTCGTCGGTTCTGATGCTATAGTGCTTAGTCTTTCCGATCGTCGATGTATAAACATCACGATGATAGTGCTCAGCATCGCTGACACTGCAGAAACGCTTAGGCTTGAATTGCCAACACTGCGGAGATGCTTAAGTTTGAGGCTTTGATCCTTAGCATTTAGAATTTTCAACCACCGACGGTTTTATGTTGTCGCAGATCCGTGGTAGTTGTAAGCCCACCATTGCGACTGTTAATTGAACTTTTCTCTCGATGTTTAGCACTTTTGACCGCCGATAGGTTTTTTTCCCGCCGATTCTTTTACCGAGGGTTTATATATAGAGGTGGAGTTTTAGTTTATCATTATCCTTGTTGAAAATTGAATTTTCTCCAGTCCTTGTCGATTGAACTATTTTACATGCTCAGCTGTCCAGATTTCGCTCGTTGGCATGCTACCATGGAGGTTTTGGGTCATCCCATTAACTGCACTACGTTTTGCTAGGTAGGCAATCTACAACTTTGTTGTTTGATTCTTATTCATGGATTGGAACTATGGATTTTTCCTGGGTAAGTTTTTCCCGCTTAGGTTTTTAGCGTGATTTTAGGTTTTCCGGCTTAAGGCTTATTTTTTCTTTGCTGTATATTTGCATAACATTTTAAAGGTTGAGGAATTCAACTGTTATAGTTTTTCTTTGAGCCCACATGATTGAACAGTTATGCACACTTTGATCCTGTCTAAAAGGTTTAGGGGTTGGTGCAGACAAGCGTTACGCTATCTGCACCACCCACTGTTTGGTTCCTCATGGACGTCCGGGGGGGTTTTAAACTGTTGTATGCGTTTACCCTATTTTCGTGGGATGGTGGAGGTATTTAGGATTTTTTTCTGGTTAGGGTGTTCCACATTGAAAAGCACAGCATAGGGTCTATCGGTTTGAGGATCAGCAGTAAAGATAGTGTGGTTCATGCTTTTACCAAAGGAGTTAGATTAGTTCGAATGCAACCCATATTAAAATGAAGAGTTTTTCTATCAGGGTTGTGTTTTTAGTTACAGATGGTGGACTTAGAGGATTTTAAGACACAACTTGCATGAGTTTATTTTGCGTTGTCATTTTTCTTTTCATGCATTAATACTCTCTATAGTTTATTTTTGAGAATGCATATGGAAGAGGTAAATAGGTTGATACAATTTTTTTTCATTACTAAAACACTTGCTAAAAGCTTAAATGGTCTAAGAACATACTGTGTTTATGACAGGGTGATTGTTGCAAAGAAAATATGTCCAAAAGACAAAAGAAGAAGGCTCCTGTTATCAAAGGAGAACTAGAGGTTGAAATCATCACCAAGGTTGAGTACATATATGAAGATACCAAAGCAACCACCGGGGTCGAACCAGATTATAAATGGGCTGATATATACAGGATGATTGCAAATCAGAATGTGCCTGATGCAGGATTGGAAGAGCTTACTATATAAGCAAACATCGAGAAATCGACTCTTATGAAAGTAGCCACAAGACCTGAGTTGTTCCCATGCTCAAAGGTGATTGGCTGGATTCTGCCTAGGGCAGATGTAACTACAATGATCCTTGAAAATACTGCTAAACTATGATATGCTAAATACATCCCTACTTATGTCTCTATGGCATATCATCTGCCTCTTGCTCAGATTTACTTAACAGAAAGCTGGTTGAAAGAGATAGATATGGACCTGGTAGAAACAGTTAAAAGAATGATGATACCATGGAAGAAATTTCAAACCGGGCCCTCAGGAGAATATGATACATCCAGTCTCTGGACTCCCTATAGATTTATTGCATTGACGCTAAATATGATTTTTGGGAGAGCTCACGGAAAAAGCTTTAAATTAGGATGGATACCAATTATCTTCTATGTGGACACTCAAGGAACCATTTTCAATTGGGAAAACATAGTGTCCAATAGCCTCTCAGCATGCATATATTTAGCTTTGGGAGGGGTGTCACAGAAGAAATCAGAGTTCTATATGAGCTCTATCCTAATTGACTATATACTATGTACCCAGTCTTTTCTATCCTTGAGGTGTAATTGGGATAGGGACAGGACCCCTATATACACTGCATATAAATTATTCTGGGCACACAAATACTATACCTACTACAGAGAAATCTGTGAACACTTCATCATGCCTTTGTACACTCAAATTTTTCTGACAGAATGCAACTGCATGTCCGAAGAAGCGTTCAAAGTCAATGAAGAATATGGAAGTTATTATTTGACTGAGGAAGGAATGTATATCAGAATGTATGGTGGCTCCAGGGCACCTTCTCTACTCCCTAAATATGCCACTAATTATCTGCTACATAAAGAAGCAGTTAGGCAAGTATATATTGTTCGGGTACACAGGGTACTCCCAAAAGACTAAACACCTTGAGCAACCGCTTCACACAAATAGATCACAGATCAACACAATGATGTTTGTTACATGGTTAAAACCCTCGAGAGGGAAACAGTCCATGGCCCCAGCCAAATAGCTACTTGGATCAATTTATTATGCAAAAGAAATAAAGTTACATGAGCTTCTCATAATCGATCAACTAGCCAAGGACCCTCTATGCTCTTTAAATAGATATCATAGACCAATCGAGTGTTAAGCCACTAATCAATGGTAGGTATGATCTAAGAGAAGTTGAATCGTTGGATCACTCTATGTCTAGAACATATCATACTGTTGGATTTGAATATTTACAAATGCATACTAATGCATACTAAAGAAACACACTTTTACCTAATGAATATATTACACAAGTTGATCTTAACTAACTCCTAAGTGTCTAAATATCCTAACATATATTGATGGTGAGGGTAGTTTCTTGTTCGAACATAAAAAGGAAGCATATCCTGCCATACCTTTTTGGCTGGGAGTTATAAGTTTTCAAAGGTAAAACAAACTGCAGAATTTGTGCAGGAGCTGGAGCACTTCCGTTTTGGTGAGATGAACTTTCACATGAATAACTCCCAAAAAAAGGTTGCAGAGGAAAGCATTCATTTTGAATACACCAATTTCTGGGACAAGGACAAGGAAATATTTAGAAATGAGAAGAATATGACTACCCTAAAAAAGAGATTTAAACAGAAAATCACTACTGTGGGCAAAAAGGGAAAAACCACACAGAAGACTAAGAAAGTGGAAGAAGAAGAGGACATAAAGAGGGAAGAAGATGCTAGAAGGCTAGCACATGAGGTAGAGAGTTTGCTGAAAAATTATGAAGAAGAAATAAAGATAACTGCAGAGGAAGCAGCAAAGAGGGAAGAGGAGGAGAAAAAGAGAAATGAAGAAGTAGAGATAAAGAAAAAAAAAGAAGAAACTGAAGGTCTGAGATTAACAGGATCTCAAAAATATTAACAGAACACTGAACAGGTAAATACACAGGGAGAACAGGATTCCACAGATCAAGGACACGAACAATCTAATCCTGATCCCCGGGAGGCTACTGTAGCTTCTGACAATACAATAGGGAAAGCTTCATTTTCTAGAATGAATCTAATCCCTTTCATGCCTAAATAAGGGGAGGAAGTACCCAATTTCAATACTATTTTTTATGACAAGGAGAAGAAAAGGATTGTTAAAAGAACTAAGAAAAAGGATGAAACTGGAGGACAATCCAGAAAGATGATAACTGATAAGACTTTGGTGTATGGAACAGATGCAGATCGAAGATTGACAGCAAGAGCTGGGGTGGCTTTAACCCAAGCTACTAAAGATAATATAGATAGGCTGATGACAGATCTTGAACAGTCAAGAAATAACGCAACACAATTAAAAGAAACACTGAAGAAGGAGAGGGATGAAGGTCATAAACTAAAAAGGAAATACGAGGACATGATGAATGAAGTGGGGACTTCAAAGACAAAACTCCATACTTTGTATGCAAATAAGGTGGCTTTAGAAGTTTCTGCAGAGAAAATGGAAAAGAGCGCTTAGGATAGTTTAGCTGAATTACAAAGGCTACAACTAGAGCACCAGGTGCTGAAAACTGAGAAAAATGACCTTCAGGTGTCCTATGAAACTCTAAGTGCAAAGAAGGTCCAGTTACAAAACAAGGTCATTGAGTTAGAATCAGAGAAGGCTGCCACTGAAGAAAGAGAGAAACAATATCAAATGTAGGTAGCAGTTTTGGAGGGATAGAATACTTCATTGACAGCATCACTAAACAATGCTATGGAACAGAAGACAGATGTCCAGCCTTTGAAGGAACATGTTCTAGCTCAAAGAAGGAAGATCCACCGACTACAAATGCACATTGAGGAAGAAAGGTGTAATATTTTGCAAATAGATAGAAGATTAGAAGAAATTTTGGACACCACTTCGTTTTTCTTAGATAGATCTCAATATATTTTGGAGGTTCTGACAGGAAGGATGGTATGGACCGAAGCAAATAAGGAATCTCTTGTGGAATTATTATTTAAAGACCAGTAGAGTTTGAAACAAGAATATGATTTATTAAAGTTTGCAATTAATGTTGCAGAAGAATTCAAGAAAACTGTAAAGAAAACAAAGGGATTATGTGTTGAATAGTACAGAAGAGTGCTGGTCACATACAATAGATGCCAGGTTTCTGCAGAAAAAATATTGGATGCGATACCAGAACATGAGCTATTCATAGAACATCTACATAAGAGCGATCAGGAAGACGAGCAGGAGATCCAACAAGTTAAGGATCTAGATGAACAAATTCTGAAGAATGCAGTGGCACATGCAGCAGTAAGTATCCACTTACTAGAAGATCAGTTGTGCCTGAGTCCGGTGAGAATAGAAGTAGTTAAGAATCAGGCTACTAAGTATGAGATAAATATCCGTTTTCTTGAACCCTCCGATTTTGAAAGCATAGCAACAGAAGCCCAAGCATGGAAAAAGTTCATAAATGATCGAGCGGGCCCCTCTTCATAAAGTGTTCTATAAAATTTTGATATAAATGTAATATATTGTATAAATTATGAGCACATGTTATAAGACAAATTTTGGAACTGAAAAGTTGGGGAAGCCCAAGAGTCATCGAGGGGTAGCCCAAAGGTTTTGTTTTTTGTATAAATATAGGAGAGCTTAGATGTAAATGGACTTCTTTTCCAAGCAATTTTTGAGAGTATATTGTAAGAAGAACTACTTCCTTTTGCAATAAAGAATTACAAGTTTCTACTGGAGAAAGTTTGGTGGAATGTTTCAAATGCTTTGCTATGGATCAGTTGAATGTGAACTATTTCATTTTCAGCTTATGTCCATTAACTATGAGATCATTCTAACTCATTGAATTTCTGTTCATGTTATGAATGTCTTCTAGTTTATTCTGTGAAATTTCCACTGTGAGTAATGGAGGTTGTCATAAACAATAGGCTATCTTGTTGTTCATATTTCTATTAATGTCCATGTGTTCTGAAATAAATAACAGCTATTTGTAATTTTTCTTAACACATGCACAGAAATACATTACTCGTTGATAACTGATAATTTTTCTCCCTAGGGAGAGGTTAGTTAGTTAGATTTAGTTTCTTGCTATTTGTGATTTAGATGCAAGAGAGGTAAGACAAGAGGTAAGAACCTGTGCATCACATTGTGACACTCCTCGTTATCTCTATTAATTTGCATTTTTAGATAGGCACTTGCACATCATAACTTAAACACAAAAAACTAAAAATATACACGGTGGACCGGGCCATAATTGGTAAAACATTTTAATTTGTTACTTGACCTACAGTAGCCGAACCGTGAACTAGACGGATTCCCCATACCAAATAGTAACAATATAGTTGGGAACGTTTATTGGGGAGAATCCCTAACTGTTATTGGGGAGGCACACTGACGGTCTTAGACGGATCCCCATCTTGCACAATGATGAGGTGATGGGGCTCAAAGAAAGGCCTCCACATTTCAAGAAAATCCAAGTTCCAGATCGTGGGTATGACTATGTCAAGCTTGTCCTTCAGGATGGGGGTGGCAGCAGTAGGACTTGCCATCGTTGCTTCTTGAGACGGATCTGGATCAGCTGAACTAAAGAGAAAAAAAAAAGTATGTAAGAAAATGAAACCCACACAACTTATTCCTCCACACCGAGAAATAAATTTTCACAGTCAGATCCGGTTTGGTTAAGTTTGTATGGACATCTATATATAAGTTTATATAAGTATATGGAAAAGCCGGTCAAGACATTTGTTATATGGGGATTCACGCTCTTCCCAAATTGCCGGAAAAGCTCCTCGTAGTTGGTGTTTGCTAGCTCCCTTGTTTAGAAGGAAGGGTGCCAGATCTCGTCCAATGGTCAATGGGCATTGGGTAGGGTGCCAACCCATGATGGAAATTGAGGTTGTTTTGATGGTCATGGGGCATTTTTCCCGTCAAATACTTTTAAATATATATTTTTTAAAATATTTGTAATATTTTTTTTCTCGAATATTTTGAGAGAAGCTCTACTAGACGAGCAAACAATTTTTCAAATATGTATTTTTTACTTTTCGTGATTTCTATAAATAGTTATTAATTTTTTTTAGTTTTTGAAGATGGTGAACTTTAAGACTAGTTTCTAAACCTAAATTTCAATTGTTTGTAATCATGGGTGCTAGTTGATATATATTGCATAATATTGGTGGTTGTCATTTATTAGTGTGTTATTTTTGGTAGATAAGTTTGTTAGATTTTATTAATATATAATAAAAAATAATGTTCTCATTGTTTAAATTTTTGGGTGGGCATTCTACAACCCAACCGAGTAGGAGGAGATGTGTAAGTACTTCTGTGCTCATCCTAGCGTGTCATTTATAAAACATAATAAAATATCATAAAAAGTAATTTGTCAGCCCAAATTAGATTTAAAATATTTAGAATGACATAAAACTACACACAAATTATATAAATTAAAACTATAAACATTGCATTCTATACTTCCTCAACATTTCTATTTTAAAAGGGGGGAGATTTGATCCCTTTGGTGGCCCACTTGATAGATCCTTTTTAAAATAGTTTAATACAATTTTATTTAAAAATAAATTGAGAGAGATGAAATGAAATTCCAACCCTAGTGCCAACTTCCTAAATATGGTGATAGTTAACTACGGACTTAGAAAAGGGTTAGTAATAAGCATCTTGCAATAATGGTGAGATACTAATCATTGGATATGTGTTGCCTTATATCATGGTGCCACATTGAATCTATTAATGTATTTCTACATAAATTCAAAGTGTCCTTTTTCCAAGTGTTGAAATGGGGCAATGGGTTATAATTTGACGGTTATTTACTTATTTTTATTTTATTTAGTTGTTATATATAAACAGTTGTAAAACTAGTACGTTATTACTGATATAGATTTAATTTTCAAAATTGTTAAATTGACATGGAAGTTGAAAGATTATCTATGCTTATTAAACAATGAATTCCTCAGGAAGAGACATGTTGTTAATTGGTATTTACTTTTAGCCTATTAGCCTATGTTAATTGGTATTTACTATTAGCCTATGTGATTCAATTAAGCACTAAACGTATGACCTTCTATCTTTCTTATGAAAATGTATATATTTTGCATTCTATCACTGATGTTGAAGCCTTTTAATGGTTTCCTAATTCGTTGTTGAAGCCTTAAGGTTATTGCAAACACCTTTGTCAATTTTATGTGTGAATGTTGTCATGTAATATTTGTTTTTCTTAAAAGAATATGTATGTTTTGCTTCTCTACACAAGTTTGAAACTTATAGTATGGACTAGTCTTTCTCCTTAATATTTCACAATTCTCACATGAATTCCTCGAACTCATTTCCATAGAACTCTCCACCATTCTCTATCCTTGGATATTTATTCTATTCTTTAGTAGTTTTATACAGGATCTTTAAACTCTTTAAATTTCTACAAAAAATGCGATTTCTCGGGGAAAATAGATCCATGTGTTCCCTAAAAATCATCAATTAATGAAAGAGAATACACACATTTACCTATTGATGTAAGAAATAGGTCCAAACAAATCATTGTGTATGTAACACCCCGGTTTTGACCCCATTGGAATTAAAAATGTAAAATATGTATATATTGTAATTACTCATGGTGTGAAGCTGAAGGCATCAGCCCGACCATCGATTTAGCATTTTAGGTTTCGACGATTAAATGATGGTATTTCATGCTAGCCAGCACATTATAATTTTGGACATCATGTAAATATGCAATTTAATTAAAATACCCACAACCAAGTCAATGCAAAATTAAAAGAGATGGAGGCATGATTTCCTAAGGATAAGGAGGGGGGGGGGCATTCAAACCTTTGGGCCAATGGGGAAAATCCAAATGTCAAAGGGAGAAACCATCAAACTGTCAACTACCCATTTTGTCTCTTGTGCCCAATCATTTAATCCTGCCAAAAATTGGTTGACTTAGTTATTGCATGGGATGGATGACGTATGGAGGTCAAAATTCGAATTGGGCAGAGCACCAATTAGTGGAAATTTTTTTTTGACTTATGAGCCAAGAAAATGCCAATTTTTGCTGCCCATTTCCTCATGCATTCACGTTTTTATCTTCCCCATGTTTTTGGAGCTCCTAGGCATTCTCGATGTATGCTTTTGCAATGATCTTCATTTTTCCCATAGATGGGAAGTTTGTTGACATTCAGTGGCTAGGATCTCTGCTGGGCATTTTTGTGTTGTTTCTAGATTCCCACTGTTGGGAATTTCATGTTTTCAGTGTTGCACAACCAATGGGGGACAAATCCACAAATTTAGGGACTAAGGGAGTCATTTTTTTCCCGCGTGAAGCCATAGAATGTTTCTGGAAATTGAATTGCTCTTATAGGGTCATTTTTCCCCATCTGCAAATTTGTTCTTGGCTCCCAAGTCATTTTTCATCATGCCCAAAACTTGTAATCGTTGTGTTTGTTACTATTGCATAGATTGAACTAGTTTGGGAGAGGAAATGTGGTCTGACTAGCTTGATAAACCTAGTGTGAGAAGGAACCTCATAGACAGAGCTAGGGGGCTCGCTTTCTTCTTTGCACACCCTGAATAGAACTAGAAGGGAAGTCATAGCCTGAGGGATTGTGTAGTAGAGAAGGGGATGCTTCTTAGTGTTGGGTGTGTAGATTTTTTAGAATCCAGGATAGATCTGGTGCCCATATCTCTTTGGTTGAGTTCACTAGCTTAGCAATAAGCCTTTCCAGCTCCTTTGTATCCTGATAAACCCAATTGTGTTGTCTTGGTTGAATCTTGATAAATCCTTGGATATGTGTGAGTCTGCTAGTGTTCCTTTATTCCTTGTGGGAATCACGCCCAACTCATGGGTGGCAGTGTTGCTGAGAGATTAATGAGCACACTGGCCTATGGTTGGGTGGAACATTGCATCAAAGTAGCTGGTTGTGGGACAAGCTTCTTTCAAGATAAGTATTCTTGTCTATTTTATCTCTGCAACTGTATATGTGTTTATGAATTAATATGAACATGTTATATGCTGTGAATGAATGAATTTTTCTTCCATTGTATGTTAATAATTTATGCATCTATGTATCTTTAAGTTCAATGCATTTTTATATTAATTACATTCATGAAATTTACATTTTCCGGATTAGATAGCAGCAATAGTCTCGTCCTCTCTCTGGTAGATGGGTGGGGACGTGACAGTATGGTATCAGAGCTGATGTTGCAGCTTTGGGAATCAATGGGCCATGAAGAGCAGCTAACAAAGGAGGAATCAACCTCTGTGTTCAGCAGAAGGAAAAGAAGCAGACATAAAAATTTTAGAATTGTTTCTAAGTGTGGAATTTACCTATGTCAGCTTAGTTAGTTGAAGTGGAGCTGACGCATGTTGGCTGAGTTAGCTAATGTGAGCCGATACATGTCGGGTGGAAGCTGAAATTTCTGCTAATGCTAGAAGAAAAGAGGGAAAAAATTTCAAATTTTTTCTATGTATGGGCATGTCGGCTAAGTTTGCTGAAGTGAGCCGATGCATGTTGGTAGGGAATGGAGATGTGAGTCGATGCGTGTCGGCTGAGTCGAGCTGATGGGAGGAAAATTAAAAAAAAATTCTAAGTATTGAAATCGACGAAAATTGGAGAATTTTACCGATACGTTGGTTGATTTCCG
Organism: Pseudotsuga menziesii; assembly: GCA_001517045.1. Lineage (NCBI taxonomy): Eukaryota > Viridiplantae > Streptophyta > Pinopsida > Pinales > Pinaceae > Pseudotsuga > Pseudotsuga menziesii. The sequence continues at coordinate 116,723 of LPNX010944658.1, forward strand.
TCGACGCACATCGGAAAAATTTGGGAGTTTTAGCCGCAACGCGTCGGGTGGAAGGTCGAAATTTTTCCGACGTGGAAGAAGGCTTGGGCAGTTCGTCGACCAGAAGAAAATTCAAAAATTTTCCGCAATGGCAGCAATTTTGGGAAATTGTTGACCGGAAAAAAAAATTCAAAGTTTTCCACAACAGCGACAGTTTTGGCAAGTTGTTGATCAAAAGAAAAGTAAAAACTTTCCCTACGCAGTGGATGAAAGTTGAAATTTTTTTCGACGCAGTGGATGAAAGTCAAATTTTTTTTTGATGCAACGGAAGGTTCAATAGGAAGGAATCGGGTGAAGTTTTCCAATACAAATCGGAAAAATTTGGCAAATTTTTCCGACACATCGGGGGAAAAAGAGTGAATTCACCGATCGGGTGGAAAGGCTAAGGTACTCCAAAACAGGGAAATTCAGCAGGTTTTTCAGTGGGATTGCAGGTGCCTGAAAGACGAAAAATGGGAGTGAGTTGTGCACCAGAATGTGTGAAAATGGAAGATTTATAGAAAAAAAACAACGGTGCTACCCTCGACCCGCCTTGCAGTGTCGTGGGGAAGCCACAAGGGGGAAAGCCCCCTTGACTCCCGTCGCCCACCTAAGACAATCGTTCTTTGTGAAAAGAAAATTTTGTGTTTTGACAATGTTTTCAATATATGAATTTTCCAAATGCAGGTAAGTAATGTATAAATTCATGTGAATGTTATGCAGCTAACAATTTTGTTTATTAACACATTTTACAAAATTATAGTCACCTTCAAAGGCAGCATTACACATAGTGCAGTTCGGTAAAGTTGGGTTTTTGTTGAGCCATGAGAACCTATAGCATGAAGGATGTACATGATCCCTATGAACATGAGGAAGATGTCATGGGAGAAAACATCTGTGTGGGGAATACTAAGACAGAGTCTAATGGGAGAAGATTTCAAGAAACTCCCCCAGATTTTGCAGCCACCATGAGAATCCTAAGGGATGAGATGCAAAGTTACAGGGAAGATAATGAAATATTAGTTAAGGATTGAGAGGAGAAAAATCAACTGAATGCATCCATGTTGCAAATTTTGATAGGCATCCAAAGGCGGATGAACTCTGGGGGGCGCAAAGTAAGACCAGAAGGTAGTAAGAGCACTGTTAGAAGAAGAAAGAGATCTCCTAGTGGGTCATCTGACTATGAAGGATCCACTGGTAGTTCAAGTTCTTCTTCTCACAGGAATGAGAGGAAGAGGCATTACCAGAAACATTCATGTGATCAATTTAAGAAGGTAAGGCCGACTACCTTCAATAGTGAGGTAAAGAATGGACAAGAAGTTGAATCTTGGCTTCTTGGGATGAGAAAATATTTCCAAGTCCAAGACTATTCAGGAAATATGAAGGCTAGGGTAGCCATATTCAATTTCACTGGAAGAGCGTCCATATGGTGAGAGCACTTCAGGCAAGTGAATAATATTAATGAAAGGAATATTGTGTGGAAATAGTTCCAAAATTATTTCAAGCAGAAGTACCTCTCTGACAGGTACTATGATGATAAGATCAAAGAATTCCATGAGTTGAGATTGGGACTACAGACCATGGAAGAGTATGCAAATAAGTTTTTGGAGTTGTTGAGGTATTTCGGGTAAATCAAAGATGAGAAGGTGAAAACCCAGTGTTTCCTGAGAGGATTGCCTCATCCTTACAAAGATAGAATTGAGTTTATGAACCTAGAACTCTTGAAGAAGAAATAAGGAAAGATAAGTATTTCTATGAGCAAAGCAAGGGAGGACCTGATTATCAAAAGACATGGAAGGACAAGAAGAAAGGTTTCAAACCTTCTAACTTTAGGAATCAATAGAAGAAACCAACACAAGCTATGAGTAAGCCAACTAAAGTGATGGGAGAGAAGCCAAAGGATCCACAAAAGAACAAGGAACCTATCCAATGTTGGAAGTGTGGAGGACCCCACATGCACAGGCATTGTCCACTTGGGGATGGGAATGCAAGGCCAACTTATAACATTCAAGAAGCAGAGACAGTGGGTCAAGTGGCAAGAGCCATCCCTAGGATTTATGCAGCACTGCAGGACCACCAGGAACATCACCAGTCAACTATGGTTGAAGTTGCAGGTAATATTGTTGAGCAATATGTTTCTATTTTGATTGAACCTGATTCTACTCACAGTTACATTACTACTAGAGTAGTGGATATTTGTGCTTTTAAGAAATTAAATCATAGAAAATCTTGGTTAGTTTAGCTAGCCAATGGAGCTAAGAGAAAGGTTAGTGAAGTGGTAGAGAAATCTCCATTGGTGATGAATGGATTGGTCACTTGTGTATATCTGAATGTGCTACCACTTGGTTCCTATGATGTTCTCATTGGAATGGATTGGTTAGAAGCTCACAGGGTAAAGCTTTACTGTTATAATAAGACTTTTGAATGCATGGATGAAGAAGGGAACCTGATACTTGTAAGAGGAATTCCAAAAGTGATTTCTATGAGGCAGATTTCATCAATGCAGTTGAAGAAGTTCTGTAGGAAAGGTTGCCAGTTGTATGCAGCTCATATTTTGGAGGCATCAGAGAATGAAAATCCTAGGTTGGAGGATGATCAGGTGTTGCTAGAATTCAGGGATGTTTTTCCCGATGAAATTCCAAGGCTTCCTCCAAACAGAGACATTGATTTCGCAATTGAACTTGTGCCATGAGAAACACTAGTGTCCAAGACACCCTATAGAATGAGTACACCAGAAATTCTAGAGCTAAAGATGCAACTGCAAGAGTTGCTAGAGAAGAAGTATATCAGGCCAAGTGTGTCTCCTTGGGGAGCACCAGTTCTTTTTGTGAAGAACAAAGATGGTACACTCGGGTTATGTATTGATTATAGACAGCTGAACAAATTCACTGTGAAGAACAAATACTCTTTGTCTAGAATTGATGACCTCTTTGATCAAATGAGAGGAGCAAAGGTATTTTCAAAGATTGACTTGAGGTATGGTTATCATTAGGTGAGAAGCAAGGATGAAGACATTCATAAGACAGCCTTTAGGACAAGGTATGGACTTTATGAGTTTGTAGTGGTACCATTTGGTCTCACAAATGCACCAGCTACATTTATGTGCCTTATGAATAGTGTATGTAGTAGGTCTTTGGACAAGTTTGCTGTTATTTTACTTGATGACATCCTTATTTATTCTAAGAATGAGGAAGAACATGAAGAACATTTGAGACTGACATTGCAATTGCTTAGGGAGCATAAGTTGTATGCAAAGTTGAGCAAGTGTGACTTCTATAAGGATAGGATTTATTATTTGGGTCACATTATCTCAGAAGAGGGTATATTTGTGCACCTTGAGAAGATTGAGGCCATTATGAATTGTCCTACTCGAAGAAATGTGACAGATGTAAGATATTTTATGGGGCTTGCAGGATACTACAGGAGATTCATTGAAGGATTCTCCAAGATTGCACATCCAGTCACTTCTTTGCGAAATAAGGGAATAAAGTTTGAATGGACACTGAGGTATGAAGCAAGCTTCCACCAGTTGAAGAATATTCTCACAAGTGCACCAGTATTGAATATTGCAGACCCAAAAAAATATTTTGTGTTGTGTACTGATGCATGTGGTTAAGGGCTTCGAGGAGTCCTTATGCAATACAACCACGTGATATGTTATGACTCAAGAAAGATGCAGGAGCATGAGAAGAACTATGCCACTCATGACCTAGAACTTGCAGACATAGTACATGCTCTCAAGGTGTGGAGGCATTACTTGATGGGAAGAAGATTTGAGCTAAGGACAGACCATTGTGGTCTGAAGTATTTGTTTGATCAGCCTACTCTGAATGCTAGGCAAGCGAGATGGCTGTATTTTTCATGTGAGTTTGATTTTGAAATCAAGCACATAAATGGAAAAGAGAATAAGGTAGCTGATTCACTCATCAGGAAGGTGAAACAAATGCATGTGGCAGCCATTAGTATTTTCTAGTCGGAGTTGAGGCAGCAAATTGTTAATCATGCTGTTGAAGATGAATTGCATGCACAGGTAAAAGACAAGTTGCAACATCAAAGCCTTGGAAAGAAGTATGAGGAATATAAATTGGAAGAAGATGGACTTCTTACCTATAATAACATAATTTATATTCCAAATGTAGCATATTTGAGGAGAGTTGTTATGGATGAGATCCATCAAGCTCCATATTCTGGTCACCCAGGATATCAGAAGACAATTGCTACAGCTAGAATGTAGTACTTTTGGACAGAAATGAAAAAGGACATGGCTGAATATATTTAAAGGTGCATGAAATATCAGTAAGTGAAGGTTGAACATCAACACCTAGCAGGTTTGTTGAAACCTTTGCTAGTTCTAGAATGGAAATGGGAAGTTATTTCCATGGATTTTATTACAGGATTTCCAATGAATTGGAGACAACATGATTCCATCATGGTTGTGGTGGACAAGTTGAAAAAGGCAGCACATTTCATACCAGTTAAGTCCACACATAAGACTGATGACATTGCAAAAATATTCATGAAGGATATTTTCAAATTGCATGGATTTCCTAAGGAAATAATCTAAGACAGAGATGTCAAGTCCACTTCCAATTTCTGGAAGGGTTTGCTTCAATATTTAGGTACAAAACTAAACTTCAGCATTGCGTACCATCCTGAGACTGATGGGAAGAAAGAGAGAGTTAACCAGGTGCTTGAAGACATGCTTTGCATGTATGTGATGGACAAACCAACCAAGTGGGAATATTATTTACACTTGGTATAATTTGCGTACAATAATGGACAATAAGCATCATTAGGAATGAGTCCATATGAAGCCTTGTATGGAAAAAGGTGTAGGGCACCAGTGACATGGGATGATCGAGTGAACATGATTGTGCTTGGTCCAAAATTGCTCAAGAAGATTGAGCAGGAGGTTGTAAATATTAGGCATAATCTGAAAGCAGCCTAGGACAGACAGAAAATCTATGCAGATAAGCATAGGGTGAACAAAGAATTCATTATTGGGGATCATGTTTACCTCAGAGTGAGGGGAAAGAAGAGTTCCTTGAAGCTTGGAAGTTTTGTCAAGCTATCTCCTAGATATTGTGGGTCGTTTGAAGTGCTTGAAAGAATAGGGACAGTTGCATATAGAATTGCATTGCATGCTATAACTAGAGCTCATAATGTTTTTCATGTTTCTTTGTTTAAGAAATCTGTACATGATCCTAACCATGTAATAAATGTGGATGTGATTCAGGTGGGACCCGAGGGAGAGTTCCAAATTGAGCCAATGTACATCCTTGACAGGAAGGTCACAATGCTCTGGAATCGAGCCATAGGGAAAGTAAAGGTGCAACGGGACCACTACGGTCCCGAAGAGGCTACGTGGGTCCTGAAGAGGCTATGTGGGATCTAAGAAAGCATATGTGGATTCTCATTTTGTATTGGACATGTTTTGGATATGCGACTGATTTATTTATATATATATCTTTTATGCACATGGATCCGCTTTTATATGTGTGAGCCTTTTTATGATGATGTGGAATGCAATGCCTAGATGATGTATTATTACATTTGTGTGTGAATTTTTAAATATGATTATGCATGATGTTGTGGTTTCATGTTTCCTATATGCGATTGTGAATGTGCCAGTTTAGAATATCATTAGCCATTTGATCTGCTACACTATTGAGGTTTCTGGGAACATGTGTGAATGTGATAGACTCAAATGTTCTAACCATTTGTTTAGTGCGCAGGAACTTTCTAAAGAGGCAGGGATCACATACTCGATAGTAGTTGTTCAACTGAGAAACAAGCAGTTGGGAGTCTAAGAAGACATCGAGATGGTGAATACCTAACTAGAGAGAGGTGGCCAAGAGGCCATTGACACCATCATATTTATCTTGGTTGTTGGTCGCAGTACCCATGCATATTCCGTCGATGTGGATCAACTCATGCGTTGGGGAGTAGATGACCCATGCAGTAGAGGCAAGGTTCAGAGACCATCTACTTGCTCCATCATCAAATCCCATATACTGGTTTGAGGTGTTCTCCATCTGGAGCAATGAGAGGAAATGATACATAAGAATCACTTTTGAAAAAAAATGTGTAAAACAAACAAGGAGAAAGACTATAATAAAAAGTTGTACTATTGTCACTCAAAGGGTTGACATTAGAGAGAAAGTCGTTTGGACTTTTAGGGGATCAACGGTCCTTCCTTTGCGTGACATGATGAACCCTAGGAGACGGCCCGTTGGGACACAGAAAACACACTTGAAAGGGTTCAAGCAAATTTTGTACTTGCGACATCGTAGGAAGACTTGTCGTAGGTCGTCTACATGTTGTGTATGTTTCTGCAACCGCGCGATGAGGTTGTCGAGACAAACCAACATAATGTGAACAAGGTCAGTGAAGCAGTGTGTCATGGTGCTCTGGAAGGTGGGTCCAGTGTTTTTCAGGCCAAAGGGCATGACTCGATATGCGAATGTGCCCCATGAGGTTGTGAATGACATCTTATAACGGTCTTCTTTCTAGATTTGGATTTGGTTATAGCCGGAAAATCCGTCCATGAAGGAAAAGGCCTCATGTCCGACACATGCATTGATGATCTGATCGATGAAGGGTGTGGGGAAGTTGTCTTTGGGACATGCCCCATTGAGGTCGCGAAAGTTTGTGCAAACGCAAATGGTACCCTGTTTTTTATTCACGGGAATAGGATTAGAAACCCAAGTGGTGTACGCAATGGGGTAGATGAAGCCAACAGTGCGCAGCTTCTCTATCTCAACTTTAACCATGGCCACTTTGGATGGATGGATGGGATGTTTCTTTTGGCGTACAGGGGCCACATCGGGCCATGTGTCGATGTGGTGTTCCACAATGGATGGATCCAAGCCAGACATTTCGGTGTAAGACCATGCGAAGATGTCACGAAATTCTTGGCAAAGAGATTTGTAGGCAACGACCTCTTCTGGGGCGAAACATTCCCCCAGCATGATTTCTTCAACAATCTCAGAATTGGTTGAGATGTCGATTTTGATGGTTGGTGAGATGTTGGCCATGTTCCCTTCTTCGAAGGCGTCTGGTACCGGGATGGGGTTCTTGAACCAGTCGAATTTCCCATGAATGAAATCTTTGGTCTCCACGGAAAACTGGTTAGACTGTGACACAAGTTCTTCAGGGAGGAAGAACGGGTGATGGTGCATGTTGTCCCATGAGTATTCTACGGTGGTCAGAGCTTCAAGTATCTCCTCATCATTCTGGAAGCAATGAAGAGACGGGTCTGATGGACTGTCATTGGAGGTTGAGATGAATGGGTCGGTGGAACTGGACATCATGTAAATGGACATGGTGTCTGAAGAAGGAGGTGGGGGGTGAACTTCTTCGATCAAGGTGATCTCGGTTTCAAGGGAATGTTGACAGAGGTCAGCTAGAGCCATTCAAAATTTGGGCAAGTCTTAGCAATGGTGAGAGTAATGTCCATACAAACCACAGAGGGTGCAAGCATGGTTTGTTCTCAATGACTTATTTCTTGCTACTGGCGCGCTTGGAAGCTCAACCACGGGAAGGTTTTCATTTATATCCATGGCATCCAAATGCGCACGGATCATTGGGATCTCAGGGCAATTCTGAGTTGGATGGCCTTGTTATTCACAAATAGCGCAAGGAGGGATCTGCTGAGGTTCTGTAGTAGCTTTGGCATTCTTTCCCCTGTCCCTTTTTGGGTGGGGCAGTGCGGGTGTGGGTGCGGTGGTTGGTTTTTGCGAGCCGGGTGGGGGATGAGACTCGACCGCAATGGGTTGCGCTGGGGTTAAGACAACTTGGGGCATTGCTGGTTGAGCTGGTGGATCAAGACACCACATCAAAATTCCCAATGTAAAGTTAGGTAGGCTTAAGGTGGCCATTACTGGCTTGCTCATGACACCAGGAAGGGGAAAGAGGAAGGGAATCGTATGGATTGGAGATGAGCCCAGATGACTCCCTAATGGTTGTATGTGGGGGTGAGGTTGTGGTTGTGGCTGGGTGTAATGCTGTGGCTGTGGATGATGTTGCGGCTACTGTTGGTGTTGTGGCTACAGACGATGTTGTGGTTGGGGCTACAGCTGCGGTTGTTGTTTGGGTGCAGCAGTGATGGATGAGACCATGCACAAGTCCGCAGTCTCATTTTGTGTCGGTGGTGGTGACACTAAGGGGAAAGGAGCCGTCATGGTGGTATCGGAAAACAACCCATGGCCCACATTCAACAATGGGGAGGTTGGTGTGTTTTCAACCATGGTGTTGATTGCAGGGACGACATTGGCATGTGTAGGCGTCCCTTGTGGCTCAATGGTGGTGATGGTAGGAATAACGTTGGTGGGTGTCGTTAACCCTTGTGGATCATGATAAGTGAGTTGATCAACCATCACGATCTTCCCTTCTTAGGGGAACATCATTAGACGGAAGACAGTTGATGTGACCGCTCTCATGGCATACATATAACTTCTCCCGAGGAGAAGGTTATAGTCCAGTTGAGCGTTGACAGCCTCTATGTCAATTAGAACTGCCTTCCCGGCTAATGTGATGGGGACATGGGGGAGGATTCCTTGGGATTTGGTAGGATGGCCATCATAATCCCACAGAGTTATGGAGGATGGTTGCAGAATTGGGGATCCCAGTTTCGACCAGACTAGGGTAGACATAACGCACGTGAATGCCCCCTCATCCACTATGCACCGGTGCACAACCAAATTCCAGATAGACACCAGGATTTGAAAGGCAATGGTTGATGGCATGCATGGTTCTCCATTCTCCATGTTGAATGTGATCAACTTGGAGTCGGAGGGGTCTATTTCCCCAAGGGTGGCTAGTAAGAATTTTTGCTGCGTTGGGCACGTTTTAAGTACCTTAAGAGAGGACATGGCATTTGGTGTTTGGGCCAAATCATCCACGATGCTGTAGCTGACTGCAGCTCTAGCCGTGGCGTTATTGGTAACCTTGTGTATGGGGGGCATGGGAATGGGGGTAACTAAAGAGGTAGGTTAACCATTTTAAACGTTGGTGCCGCTGATGGGTCGGCAGGTTCAATGTTGGCTCCGTACTGATTTCGTCTAGTTTGTAAGTTGAATTCTTCAGTTGTCATGGCTAGCAGATGGTGGACACCTGTTTCTGCTATGGGAGGTGCCCCCAGAGCGTTGGGATTTGCTTGGGGAGGGGGTGTGGTTGCCACTAATCCCTGGACTGTTAGTGGGTTTTAAAGCACCATAGGAGGAGGCCCTTGTGGTGTCGGGTTGGGTTGGGCTTGGTTTGTAGCGTTGGCGGCCTGTTGGACCTCGTTCTGAATGGACTACTTAGCGCGACCCATGAGGGGACACTTGAATGTGTAGTGCCCATAGATCTCACAGAGTGTGCATGGTTGGTTTGTGCACAACGGGGCGTTGCGTCTTGGTGCATTTGGTCGTGGGGGGTTTTGGGCTGGCCGATTTTCCATGGCATTATTGGGAAGGTTTGGTTGCTGACCACCTCCCTGTGGTTTATTATTACCTTGGTTCTGGGGCTGATTATTTCTATCTTTCCCTTGTTGATTGTTGCGGGTAGGCTGGTTGGGACGGTTTTGTTGTGCGAACACTTGTCTGAACGGAGCGGGTGGAGCGGGGGCAGGAGCTTGAACTGGTTGCACTGGTGGTGCATAGTATATTTGTGGGGGTGGAGGTGCCACAAATGTGGGAATTTTCCCCATGTACTACTGTGTTGGCCAAGCCATGGCCTGAGCCTGCTACGGTGGCATAGGTTGTGTGTAAGACGTTGTGGCTCCAGATTGGGACATCATTCTTGTGTAGTCTGGAGTTTGCTTTTGGTAGGAAACACTAGTAGTGTTGCTTGGTTGTGGTGGAACTGCAGGTGGTATCAAATGGTGCTATGGCTATTGGGAGACCGATCCTATGATGCCATCTGTAGAATGGGATGCCCCTGGTGCATAGCGGTAGGATGTTCGTTCATGGGGAGCATCTGGGATGATGGTGTGTAGGTATCCGGACTGAGCATAGATCAGGTCAAACTATTGGGCTTTCAGTATGGACTCCTCTTCGGATTGGGGATGTTCAGATGCGACATCCTTTGCTATGGGTGGGAGTAATGTCTTGAGGAACCAATCCAAGAAGATCCTATTGTCAAGTTGGATTTTACATAAGCTACGTCATCGCTGCCACTCGTGGATGTGGTCGGTTATATGAGTCAAGATGTTCTGATGGCAGGATAGCAAGATCTCCACCCCCTCGTCATATTCGACGGTGATTTGGATATACTGTAGGAACATGAAATCCAGGGAGTTGAAATCTGGGTACTTGGCTTGTGGTAGCTCAATGTACCATTTGGCCGCAACACCTGTAAGGGTGCTTTGGAATAGCCTTAGCCTGATGGAATCATCTACAATGCTATTTGACAAGCACCATAGATGGAATGTCATGATGTGGTTTTGGGGACATTCCCCTGTCTTGCCTTCAAATGTGGGAATGTCTGATGGCAGCATGGTTGGCATGGGAGGCCAAAAAGCTTGATGGCGAATGGGGTCATTTGTTAACCGAGCCAAATCAGGCAGGTTAAGACGAGCCATGAAAGGCAGGTTTGACCCCAGGTTGATGTGAGACGGGGCAGCGATGGTGGTGGGATTTGCAGGTGCATAATGTACCTGCATAGCTGGGGGTACTTATTGTGGCATTGTAGATGGGCCTGTTCCCCCAAGTGTGGTGGGAGGGACAATGTGGGTGGAGGGGAAATTGCCCCCATGTATTACAGGAGGGGCAATGTAAGTGGAAGGTCCACTACCCCCCTGTGTGGCAGGAGGAGTAGTGTATGTGGAAGGACCACTGCCCCCTTGTGTTGTAGGTTGGCCAGCTTGGCTGGTCACTATAGGTGGTGGCAGCTGACTGATGATAGTTTGCATGACTATTCTAGGACCACCTGCAGGGTTGTTGGTGATAGGTTGTGGTGTGGACATGGGTCCACTAGCTATGGCTATGCCGAAAAATGTATCTAGATTTGCACCAGCCATGGGGCTTGATGGTGTAGTATGCAGGTCTGGTTCAGACTGATATGGGTGTGAATCTGAATCATAGGTTGTGTGGCCTTCTGATGGTGTGAGAGGTCATCGAGAATGGTCTCGATGGTGTCAGTTCAATGTTCCAAATTGTGGTGGCTCGCCTCTTAGGCGTGAGGAAGAACATGGGGGATCAATTGTGTTAGATGTTTATCAAACTGGTGGGAATGATTTTTGGACCCCAGTTTCAATGGCTTCCTATTGGCTGTAGGTGGTCACTCGGCCACCAAGACTGCCAGAAGACAGTGCTTGGCTTTTTCCTCACGGGCGTTTCTACTCAATTGGTAGGGGTCATTGCCCATTTCGATTGGCAATTCATTTCAGCGGCCAGCTACTTTGGGGTTCCCGTGGTACTCCTCACAATGAGTTTCTAGGCTGAGCCCAAGTACTTCCCACGATTAAGGCAGTCAGGGACTTATGTCCTCAAAGACTGCAGATTTTTGAACTTAGTGTAAATTAATCAATTTTAGTGGCTCTCTTAGCGTCATGAACTGAGTGGGGTTGGGTTGATTACGTGGTATGGTGTATATTTTTTTCTGTCTTTCTGTTATCAGGTGGCTGCAATTGATTTATGAATATGTTGTAGATTCCATATCATTGTATATACAAGCAGTAAATAATCAGAAATTTGTAATCAAATACAATTTTTTACCCTGAATTTTGATGGCCTAACTAGGTGACTACCTTACAACTATATTCTTCTTCAACCAAGAGAAGGTGCTAGGATCTCAACATAATGAGACTAAGCCCATATATAGATCCACAGGTCACCTCCCTGATGCAAGGTTGGTCAATAGGGAGGACGCTTAGCGTCGTGAGAATCCCTCCTTCTCTACCCCCTCTACCTTCCAAGTCATCTGTTTTTAATGGTTTTGAACAATATTCAGTGAAGAGCCTATTACTATATGAGTTCTGCCCTTCGTCTTATCCCATAATACCATGAAGGGTGATGACTGGGTAGAGGAGGAAGGGTAAGCAAGATTTGATTTTAATTTAGTTTTAGTTAGGCTATGTTGATTAAGCAATTAATTTTTTTTGAATTTACACTTTGTTTGTAAATGAAATTGCAGTAAACTGAAACAGAAACAAAAATGGGACTGTTGTGCTGGACAAAGGTGGCTGAGCCACACTGACAGTCCTTAGTAAACTGAAAATTAACTTCTGATTGACATACCGCATGTTTCAGGTCAAATGTGGCGAGGGGGTTGTCAAATTTTTCCATAAATAGGTGAGGGGGTCGCACAGATTTCATAGATAGAAGCGGTCTACCTTTCTGAAGGAAGTCGCACCTTTCAGGGGGAAAAGGGCGACCTGGTCATGCCTGTGAGGCCTAAATGAGCGACCTTGTCCCTTGTTCAGGATCGATAAGTGTGACCTGCTCTGGATTTGGGGTTTTTCTGATTTTGAGTCAAATCCGGTCGACAGTAACCTGTGATGTGGCCAAACATACTCGGATTTCCCTTTTAGAGGCTTCAGCAACAACAAAAAATGGAAGTAAATAGGATTTAAACTAGATTTGACAAGAAATATTTTAAAACTAGGGCATAAACTGAAAAAACTAAACCAGGGATCCTGTGGGATCGACTTGGTATGGTCGTCAGTTCTGTAGGGATTTATCCTTGCTACAGGGGAACGAATGGCTACCTTGCGTCTATAGGATGGAAGGATAGGTTAATGCATGTGGAAATGTAGAAAATAAAAGCAGAACAAAAAGGGGAAACTAATGAACAAGAAACGATCGTGAGCCCCTCTGCAAACAAGGTTAGGGCTTCGTTCCGAGAACCTGCAAACAACTATTAAAAACAATAAACCTGCAAAATCATGTTAGAAATAAAACCTTCAAGCAAATAAGGGTCAGAAAACAACTAAACTACCAAACAAAACACATAAACTAACAATTTTATACCTCTCCTTTGGTGCAATGGGCCACCATGCCTTGGCTGGAAGAAGCACCTCCCTATCTCACTCAGCAATAGAGGAGCTATGGCTCAATGGGAAAGATGAGTGGAAGAGAAGGGGATGTGGGTGGCTTGAGAGGCAAAGAGTCTCAAGGAATCCACAGGCAGCATAACAATATGCAAGAGACGATTTGTTTGAGAGTGAACCCCCACCGTCCTTTTATAGCTTTTTTTTGGGGTTTTAGGGTTTTAAGCCCTTGGTTTGGGCTTTAGCCCCTTTTTTGGGATTTTAGCCCCTTCCACCCTAACTTTAGCTCCTTTTAGGGTTTTAGGCTCCTTTGAGGGGTTTTAGCCCCTTTTTTGAGGCTTTATCCCCTAGGAGAGTTATTTAGGCTCCTTTTTGGGGTTTTTAAGCCCTTTTCTTCATTCTTAAGCCTTTTTGAGGGTGTGGGCGTCTAATGGAGTGATAGGAGGGCCGCACAAGGGTGTCCTTGGGTGGTATAGGCCATGTAGAGCTGAGTGAGGGATTTTTGGGTTAACATGGAGGATTCCATATGATTAGCACATCCATTTTTGTTCAATTCTGAGGAGCACTGAGGGCAGTACCAGTGTACCATTTTGTTCAATTTTGGAAAGCACTGAGGACAATGTTGTTGAAGGCAGAGGGGAATGTAACACCCCGGGTTTGACCCCGTTGGAATTTAAAATGTATATGATGTATATATTGTAATTACTCATGGTGTGGAGCTGAAGTAAAAATCCCCACCATCGATTTACCATTTTATGTTTCAGCGATTAAAATCAATGCCGATGGTATTTCATGCTAGCTGGCACGTTATAATTTTGTACATCATGTAACTATGCAATTTAATTAAAATACCCACAACCATCTATGTCAATGCAACATTAAAAGAGATGGGGGTGTGATTCCTAAGGATAACGGGGGGAAATATACAAACCTTTGGGCCAATGGGGAAAATCCAAATGTCAAAGGGAGAAACCATCAAACTGTCAACTACCCATTTTGTCTCTTGTGCCCAATCATTTAATTCTGATAGAAATTGGTTGAGTTAGTTATTGCATGGGATGGGCAAGGTATGGAGGTCAAAATTCGAATTGGGCAACGCACCAATTTTTGGAAAAACATGTTTTGACTTATGAGCCAAGTAAATGCCCATTTTTTCTACCCATTCCCTCATGCATCCACGTTTTTCTCTTCCCCAAATTTTTGGAGCTCCTGGGCATTATCCATGGATGTTTTTGTAGTGATCTTCATTTTTCCCATGGATGGGAAGTGGTTTTTTTCACATTCATTGGTTGGGATCTCTGCTGGCATTTTTGTGCTTTGTCTGCATTCCCATGGTTGGCAATTCTATGTTTTTAGTGTTTTATAGACAATGGGGGATAGATACACAAATTTAGAAAATAAGGGGGTCATTTTTTCCCATGTGAATCCATATATTGTTTTTGGAAATCGAATTTCTCTCCCAGGGTTGTTTTCCCCCATCTACAAATTTGCTTTTGGCTCCCAAGTCATTTTTCATCAAGCCCGAAACTTGCAATAATTGTGTATGTTACTGTTGTTTGGCCTGAACTGGTTTGGGAGGGGAAATGTGGTATGACTAGCTTGATAAACCTAGTGTGAGAAGGAACCTCATAGACAGAGCTAGGGGATTGGATTTCTTATTTGCACACGCTGAATAGCACTGTAAGGGAAGGCATAGCCTGAGGGACTGTGTAGCAGAGAAGGGGATGATTCCTAGTGTTGGGTGTGCAGATTTTTTAGAATCTAGGCTAGATTTGGTGAATGTTTCCAAAGATCTGTAGTTGAGGTCACTAGATTAGCAGTCAAGCTTTCCAACTCCTTTGCAGCCTGATAAACCCAACTGTGTTAGCTTGGATGAATCTTTATAAATCCTTGGCTATGTGTGAGTGTGCTAGTGTTCCCTTATTCCTTGTGGGAGTCATGCCCAGCTCAGGGGTGGCAATGTTGTTGAGATATTAATGAACAAACTGGCCTATGGTTCGGTGGAACATTGTAGCAATGTAGCTAGTTGCAGGACAATCTTCTTTCAAGATAAGTATTCTTGTCTATTTTATCTCTACAACTGTATATGTGTTTATGAATTAATATGAACATGTTAAATGTTGTGAATGGATGAATTTTGCTTCCACTATATGTTAATAATTTATGCATCTGTGTAGCTTTAAGTTCAATGCATTTTTATATTTATGTTCACGGAATTTACACTTCCCGGATTAGAAAGCAGTAATAGTCGTGTCCTCTCTCTGGTAGAGGGGTGGGGACATGGTAGTGTATTAACTCCATGATCCATTTTTCTCTTCTGGAACCATATGGGAATCTTAACTTATTTTTTTACCATTTATGCAATGTTCACACAAATTGAACTCCAATAAAAAATCAAACATACCTTCTACCATACATTTACCATGTACTGCTCGAATGCCCTTCTCTCCAATATGTCCTAGTCTTTGATGCCACAGAATTGTATTGTTTATAAGGACAACAGGATCATGTCTTCTTTATTTCTATCGTTATGAATAAAGGACTTGTTACACCGATCATTAAAATTTCTTCCAAACAACTTGTACATAGTTCTAATCTAAAATATCAACATCAATGCCATTTCTCCTTGAACCATCTTACATGTGCCCCTTTCAAATACAATATACACACTTGCATCACCCATTTTACTTACATACTTTAGGTTTTTTTCCAAATATATAATGTGTAGAATACCAAGAAGATTCGTAATCCTCTCATATTTGAGGAGTAGCTTGACAACTCTATGCTCTATGATTTTGGTTTTTGATTCATATCCTAGGAACACATCACTTGGATTGTAATTTTTATATTCACAAAACCACTTCCCATGAGAAGTCATATGAAATGAAGCAATCGACTCGATCAACCAGATAACATAATATGCATGTGTGCAGAGGGGGATGATTAGCCCCACTTGACCCCCCTTTCTTTGGGAATCTACAAAGAGTACAACACATATCTCACAAAGAGATGCATTTTTAAAGTCCCTTAAGGGTATTTTAGTGACTTTGTAAATGCATTGAATCATATAGAAGACCATAACTAAGATCATATGTATAATGTTAAACTTTTTTATTTGTCCTACAAGAACTTGACCATTGAATAACATGAATAGAAGTTCCAAGGACTTGAGTCCAACGATAAATTATTATCAGAATTGGGGTGTTACATTTTATATTTAAAATATGTGAATACAAAATTAATTTGAGGTAAAAATGTTGAAACCTAACTCCTTTGAAAAATACATTATTATATCTCTAAGAGGACATACTCGTGCTGAAGTTATTAATACAAAATTCTTGGGTATTATATAAGGGGTTATACATAGGATAAGAAGGGAAAAAATGAAGAGGGAAAAAATAAAATGCCACAAATCAAAGCATGTAGTTGTCAGTCTACCCAGAACTCTAATCCCTCATGATTGAACCACACTGTAAAATCCTCTCAACAATAGTTTAAGAGAAATTTTTATAACACTAATATTTTTTGAAACAATACCTGCATTGCTCTAATTATTAGTGTGTCATGATACTCTTCTTATGTTCTGAAGAAGCGTATCTATCACTAGAGGGTGGCATGTATAAACTAAGAGGTCACTCAGAAGCTACCTTGATCCATATAAGGATTACTCACATAAAACTATAAATCCATACCACATGTGATCGAGGTAGTCATAAGATTGATCGAGAAGGATGCAACCTTTGATGAAGATACAAGTCGAGAAATTTCCAACTTGATGAAACATATGAAGAAGTCGTAGCCCCTAAAGCTACAGAACCGATGAAGGAAGTTAACCTTCTCATGATGACAAGATTCTGGAAGAACATGATATGTTGGAGCCCCAAGAACCTCTCCACATGAATATCTCACAAAAGAGAAATCCATCTTGGGTATGTGATATTATTCAAGAAACAAAAAGTAATGGTGCTCAAGAAGGATCCACAAAGCATAGAAATAATCCAAATCCATTTCTTAGTTATGTGGCTTTGATGTGTGATCTTGTAGAGAAATAGCCTACTTCTTTTGAAGCAAATGTTCAAAATAAAGAATGGGTAGAAGCTATGATGAAATAATACAAATCCATAATGAATAATGATGTATGCGAAATTCTTCCCAATTCAGAAGGACAAAGTGTGGTAACCTCCAAATGTATCTACAATATAAAACATACAGTTGATGGAAGTATTGAGAAGTACAAAGCCATATTTGTGTCCCAAGGATTATATCATAAGGAAGGAATTTATGATGAAGAGACCTTTGCTCTGATAGCAAGGTACACTTCTATCAAAACCATCACGGCATTGGTGTTAGTATTAAATAATCCTCCCTTGTCCATATATGTTAGGATTATGTAATCCTCCCTTGTCCATATATAGTCTATTTAATCATCTTTTGTATCTTAGGGAGACATTATTAATGTACTAGAGTGCGGGGAACACATATAGAGGTTAACTACCACTTACTGCATGCTCATTCATGAGTTTATGTGCTTCTGTGACCAATCCCTACATTATAGGAGCCACTCTGAGTGCCACCAGCAGCCTCCATTAGTTGTTTGTGGTAGGTAGGCAATTATGTTGAGTCAACTTTCAGTTACATTAAGTTAGATCACTCTCATTTAATCTAGTGCTAGTTTTTCATGGCTGCATGGGGAAGTAGCGCCTTTTTCCACCTACCTCATCATTTTAACTGGTTTAACTAGTTTAACTGATTGTTGGACCGATTTAAACATCAGGAGTTAGCCTAGTTGCTCCCATGCAGTGATTTAGACACTCTCAGTTAGCTAGTTAGTCAATTTTAGTGGGTAGATTCGAATCTTATCCACGTGATTCAAATTCTACTTATTGTAACACTATTGTATAATGCTGGGGATAATGAAGATTAATGTTGTAATAAACCTATCAATTCTTATCATATTTGTCTCAAATTTCTCTTGTTCAATGTACATTAGTCTTGATATTCCATTGCACAATTATACTTCACAATTGTTCTCATTTTCATGTAGATCAATGGTTCAATAATTTAACATGGTATCAAAGCTGAGGTCTCAATTTCAATTCCCCTCATATACGCTAGGGGGGGGGGTGTTGGAGTATTGTTACAACTATATGGTATAACCATCGCACCTCTAGAAATATAAAAAATGTGGACTAACTTCCACTCCTGATAATAGGGCCTTGTGCTTGGTTTCATTTGTTCATCAACATCTGTAGGTTTTGGTGTAACAATAAACCTTACATGGTATCAGATCCATGTTCAGGCTAGAAGCAAGTCTTTTTCAATCTCCATTGTACACTAGAAGCAGTTGAGATTCCACATAAATCATGGAATGATAGCCTTGCTCCCTCTAAATTATGTTCAAAGAAGTCTATCAGGTATGACAGACTCTGAAAAGGTGTGCATGTCAAGGTGGAAAGGTTTGAAACTGACATGATTGAAAATTGATTTGGGTTTTGTAGTGTTATTTACAGGTACCTACATAGCTTCCCTAGGAATTGACTGAATCAGCATACAGAACTATGGATTCTTCAGCTCTCGTACCCAGAATCCTTACACCCTTCAACTACATTGATTGGAGGGAAGATATGTAGGTATCCTTGCTTAAGCTTGGTATGTTTAGGATAACAATGGGCAGAGAAAATAAGCCCTAGCATTATGTTGAGAAGAGAAAAATTTTGAACCATCTTTATGAGGCCTTCAACATCATATGCACTCATATATCCTGGGATATTTTGTTCCACCTTGAGGGACTTAGGACTCCAAAGGAAGCTTGGTATAATCTTAAATATTTGTTTGGAAAACAAGATGAGATTCAAGGGCATATTTTGGAGAATGATTTCATTTCTCTACAACCCAACAGTTTCTAATCTATTCAACAATTCTTTATAAAATACAAGTCACTAGTACTGCAATGCAAACAATGTGGATTAGAGAGGAAAGATGAGAAGCTTGTGATGTTAGTGCTGAGAAATCTTGGCTCAAAGTGTCTCATTCGAGATCTCAGAATCTCAACTGGGAATATTATAGCAAGGGGTGTTGCAAACCATGCCTCCAAGGCATGTGAATTCTCACACTTTCTTCCATGCTCAGCTCTAGCACAAGCTCAACATCCATTCAAAAGGGAAGTTAAAAATTCTCTTTCATCTCCATTTGCAGATAATGATACGTTGTCTAGTATTTCAGTTTCAAAAATGAGGAACAAGATCAACATGATCTTGATATTGATATTTTACCTCAAAATTATCTAGATCTAGATCCCACACCTATTTTGAATCAGAAGCCTAAATGGGATGAAGATCTCAATGAAGCAACTAGGAATGATGACGGGGATCCATATGATAGAATAAAAATGAGGTCACAGTATCTAAATGAATATGTTGCACTCTCTCACATAGCTTCTCTACCTAAAGAGTGGTGCAAAAAAATTCCAAGAAGATGCTACTTGATGATAGTGAATTATCCACAATTTGTCCCACTGAAGAAAAAAATGGGTCATTCCATTCCTCCTCCAAAAAGAAGAGACAAAATCAAAATCCAATAGGTCAGAAGAACATGGAAAGGTTCACATGCATAGTTCTAGGATGTTGATGCACAAAAGAACCATGATTCTATATGCCTGCTCCATAGAACTGCAAATTGCAACAAAATTTTACAAGTTTTACCCAAAGATGAAATTTGTCTCTTAATTATAGCTTGTTTTCTTGATTTTTGCTTATTTTGACTGGTGGGTGGGGGGTATTTCCTATGAGGTTTTCCCCATTTTCCTTATTTTATTAAGAAAATGTTATTTCGTTTAGATTGTATGGGTGAGTTTTGGCCTAGTTTTCAGGGCCCAAGTTGTCCAAGTTGGGATTAAGGGGGGGTGTTAGGATTATAGAATCCTCCCTTGTCCATATATAGTCCATTTGATCATCTTGTCTACCTCAGGGAGACATTATCAATGTACTAGAGTGTGGAGAACACATATATAGGTTAGCTTCCACTTATTGCATGTTCATGCATGATTTTATGTGCCTATGAGACCAATCCCTACATTATAGGAGCCATTCTGAGTGCCACCAACAGCCTCAATCAGTTGGTTGTGGTAGGTAGGTAGTTATGCTGAGTCAACCTTCAGTTACATTAAGTTATATCACTCTCAGATAGTATAGCACCAGTTTTGCATGGTTGCATGGGAAAGTGGCTCCTTTTTCCACCTACCTCATCATTTTAACTGGTTTAACTAGTTTAACTTATTTTCGTACTAATTTAGACATTAGGAGTTAGACTATTAGCTCCCATGCAGTGATTTAGACACTCTCAGTTAGTCAGTCAATCAGGTTTAGTAGGTATATTCAAATCTTATCCACATGATTCAAATTCTCCTTATTCTAACACTATTGTATACTATTGGGGATAATGAAGATTAATGTTGTAATTAACTAATCAATTCTTATCATATTTGTCTCAAATTTGTCTTGTTCAGTGTACATTGTTCTTGATATTCCACTGCACAATTCTACTTCACAATTGATCTCATTTGAATGTATATCAATGGTTCAATAATTTAACAATATATAATCTAATTGATCATCTTTCCTAACTTATGAGCCATTTGATAGAGTTTGGTGCCACTGGTGCAAATCCCTACATTCTAGGAGCCACTCTGAGTGCCACCAACAGCTTCCATCAGTTGGTTGTGGTAGGTAGGAAGATATACAGAGTCAAACTCCATTTACATTCAGTTAGATCATTATTAGTTAGTACAGCACCATTTTTCAATGTCTGCATGGGGAGTGGCACCTTTTTCCACCTACCTCATTAGTTAACTGATTGTAGAACTTATTTAGACATTTGGAGTTAGACTAGTGAGCCCCGACATTTATTTAGACACACTAAGTTAGCCAGTCACTTAGATTTAGTTGGTATATTCAAATCTTATCCACATGATTTGAATTCATGTTATTGTAACACCATTGTATTACTGCTGGAATGAACACAGATTAATGGTGTGATTAACTAATCAATGCTTGTCCATTTTATCTGAAAATTGTGGCATGATTTTTATTGTTCAGTGTACATTTTCCATTTTAATTAAACTACATACTTTCCCTTCTCAATTGATGTCATTTTCCTGTAGATCAATGGTTCAATAATTTCTCTCATTTGATTGTAGATCAATGGTTCACAATTGCTCTCATTTGACTGTAGATCAATGGTTCAATAATTTAACAATATATAGTCTAATTGATCATCTTTCCTAACTTATGAGTCATTTGCTAGAGTTTGGTGCCACCATGATATTGGTGCCATTGGTGCCATCGGTGCAAATCCCTACATTCTAGGAGCCACTCTGAGTGCCACCAGTACCCTCCATCAGTTGGTTGTGGTAGGTAGGTACATATGCGGAGTATCAATTAGATCACTATCAGTTAGTCTAGCATCAATGGTTCAATAATTTAACATGGTATCAGATCCTTGTTCAAGATAGCAAAAATTCTTGTCTGATCTCCATTATACACCAAAAGCAACTGAGTTTCCACATAAATTCTAAAATTATAGCCTTGCCCCATTTGGATCCTATCCAGATAATTCTATCCAGGTGTGACGGACTCTAAGAAAGTGTACATATTGAGGTGGAAAGTCTTTAAACTGACATGATTGCAAATGAATTGGTTTTTACAGTGTTATTTGTAGGTACCTACATATCTTCTTTAGGAATTGACTGTTCAGCATACAAAAAGATGAATTCTTTAGCTCTTGTACCCCGAACCCTTACACCCTTCAACTACACTAATTAGAGGGAAGATCTGAAGGTATCCTTGCACAATATTGGTATGTTTAGGATGACAATGGACATAGAAACTGAACCCCAAGAATATGTTGAGAAGAACAAATTTTTAATCGACTTCATGTGCACTCATATCTCCCGGATATTTTGCTCCATCTTGAGGGACTAAGGACTCTGAAGGAATATTGGGATAAGATTGAATCTTTGTTTGGGAAAGAAGATGAGCTTGGAGGGCATATTTTGGGGAATGAGCTCATTTCTTTATAACGCAACAATTTTGAAGCTATTCATCAATACTTTACAAAATACAAGTCACTAGTACTACAATGCAAACAATGTGGATTAGAGAGGAAAGATGAGAAGCTTTTGTTGTTATTGATGAGCAAGCTTGGCTCAGAGTACTCATTCTATTCCGGAAGAGCTTCCATCTCTAATTGGAATATTCCTTCTCTAGATTCTTTTGTTGAGTGCTTAATATAAGGGCAAGATAAATTGGTTCAAATGGGAGTGATTCAAACCTCTAAGAATAAGGCACTCTTGATAAAAGACTCAAACAATGAGAAAAAAAGAGGGAAGCACAAAGGGCAGGAGACCAAAAACATTCATTCGAATCCAAAGGAGAATCATAGATCTTTCAATGGAGCCTCGAGTTCCAAGAAAAAGAAGAAATTTGAGAACACTACGTGTCCATATTGTATGAGAGGATTACATCGAGAGAGCCAATGCATGAAGAAGACAATCGATCAGCTACCAACACTCCTTGAACATAAAAATATTACCTAGTGATGGAGAAATAGGTCCACACACATCATTGTGTATTAAATCCATGATTCATTTTTCTCTTCTAGAACCATATGGGAATCTCAACTTATTTTTTTACCATATATGCAATGTTCACACAAATTGAACTCCAATCAGAAATCAAACGTACCTTCTACCATACATTTACCATGTAATGCTCGAAGGCCCTTCTCTCCAATATGTCCTAGTCTTTGATGCCATAGAATTGTATTGTTTATAAGAACAACATGGTCATGTCTTCTTTATTTCTATCCTTATGAATAATGGACTTGTTACACTGATAATTAAAAGTGCTTCCAAACTACTTGTACATAGTTCTAATCTAAATTGTCGACATCAATGTCATTTCTCCTTGAACCATCTTACATGTGCCCTTTTCATATACAACATACAAACCTGCATCAACCATATTACTTACATATTTTAGGTTTTTTTCCAAATACAGAATGTGTAGAATACCAAGAAGATTTGTAATCCTTTCATATTTGAGGAGTAGCTTGACACCTCTACACCCTATGATTTTGGTTTTCGATTCATATCCTAGGAAAACATCACCTGGATTGTAATTTTTATTTTCACAAAACCACTTCCCATGAGGAGTCATATGAAATGAAGCACTCAACTTGATCAACCACACAACATAATATGCATGTGTGCCAAGGGGGATGATTAGCCCCACTTCACCCCCCTTTATTTGGGAATCTACAAAGAGTACAACACATGTCTCACAAAGAGATGCATTTTTTAAATCCCTTAAGGGTATTTTAGTGACTTTGTAAATGCATTGAATCATATAGAATACCATAACTAAGATGATATTTATGATGTTAAACTTGTTTATTTTTCCTACAAGAACTTGACCATTGACTAGCATGAATAGAAGTTCCAAGGCCTTGAGTCCAAGGATAAAGTATTATCAGAATTGGGGTTTTACATTTGATATTTAAAATACGTGAATAAAAAAATAATTTGAGGTAAAAATGTTGAAACCTAACTCCTTTGAAAAATACATTATTATATCTCTAAGAGAACATACTCGTGCTGAAGTTATTAATATATAAATCTTGGATATTATATAAGGGGTTATACATAGGATAGGAAGGAAAAAAATGAAAAGGGAAAAAATAAAATGCCATAAATCAAAGCATGTACTTGTCAGTATACCCATAACTCTAATTCCTCGTCATTCAACCACACTATAAATCCTCTCAACCCTAGTTTAAGGGTAATGTTTATGACACTAATGTTTTTTGAAAGAATACCTACACTGCTCTAATTATTAGTGTGTCATGATACTCTTCTTATGTTCTCAAGAAGAGTATCTATCACTAGAGGGTGGCATGTATAAACTAAGAGGTCACTCAGAAGCTACATTGGTCCATATAAGACTTACTCACATAAAACTATAAAATCCCTACCACATGTGAGCAAGGTAATCATAAGATTGATCAAGAAGGATGCAACCTTTGATAAAGATACAAGTTAAGAAATTTCCAAGTTGAAGAAACATATGAGGAAGCCATAGCCCCTAAAGCCACAAAATCAATGAAGGAAGTTAACCTTCTCACGATAACAAAATTCCGGAATAACATGATATGTTGGATCCCCAAGAACCTATCCACCTGAATATCTCACAAAAGAGAAATCCAGCTTGGGTCTGTAAAATTATTCAAGAAACAGAAAGTAATGGTGCTCACGAAGGATCCACAAAGAAGAGAAAGAAGCCAAATCCATTTCCTAGTTATGTGGCTTTGATGTGTGACCTTGTAGACAAAGAACCTACTTCTTTTGAAGCAACTATTCAAAATAAAGAATGGGTAGAAGCTATGATGCAAGAATACCAATCCATAATGAATAATGATGCATGGTAAATACTACCCAATCCAGAAGGACAAATTGTGGTATCTTCCAAATGTATCTACAAGATAAAACATACAGTTGGTGGAAGTATTGAGAAGTACAAATCCATATTTGTGGCCCAAGGATTATCTCATAAGGAAGGAATTTATGATGAAGAGACATTTTCTCCTATAGCAATGTACACTTCTATCAAAACAATCATGGCACTAGTGTTAGTATTAAATAATCCTTCCTTTTCCATATATGTTAGGATTATATAGTCCTCCCTTGTCCATATAGAGTCTACTTGATCATCTTGTATAGCTTAGGGATACATTATTTCTATGCTAAAGTGCGGGGAACACATATAGAGGTTAATTTCCACTTACTTCATGTTCATTCATGATTTTATGTGCCTCTGAGACCAATCCCTACATTATAGGATCCACTCTGAGTGCCACCAGCAGCCTCCATTAGTTGTTTGTGGTAAGTAGGCAGTTATGTTGAGTCAAATTTCAATTACATTAAGTTAGATCACTCTCAGTTAGTCTAGCGCTAGTTTTGCATGGCTGCATGGGGAAGTGGCGCCTTTCTCCACCTACCTCATAATTTTAATTGGTTTAACTAGTTTAATTGATTGTCGGATTGATTTAAACATCGGGAGTTAGACTAGTGGATCCCATGTAGTGATTTAGACACTCTCAGTTATCCAGTCAGTCAGTTTTAGTTGGTAGATTTGAATCTTATCCACATGATTTGAATTCTAATTATTGTAACACTATTGTATAATGGTGGGGATAATGAAGATTAATGTTGTAATTAACTGATCAATTCTTATAATATTTGTCTTAAAATTTTCTTTTTCAATGTACATTGGTCTTGATATTCCATTGCACAATTCTAATCCACAATTGTTCTCATTTTCATGTAGATCAATGGTTCAATAATTTAACATGGTATCAAAGTTGAGTTCTCAAGTTCAATTCCCCTGAGCTATGCCGGAGGAGGGTGGGCGTGTTTGAGTATCGTTACAACTACATGGTATAACCGTCGCACCTCTAGGAATATAAAAAATGTGTACTAACCTCCACTCTTGATATTAGGGCCTTGTGCTTGGTTTCATTTGTTCATCAATATCTGTAGCTTTTGGTGTAATAGTAAACCTTACATGGTATCAAATCCCTATTCAGGCTAGAAGCAAGTCTTGTCCGATCTCCATTGTACATAAGAAGTAGTTGAGATTCCACATAAATCCTAGAATGATAGCCTTGCTCCACTAGTACAAAATGAGGAATTAGCTACTACATGACTAAAAATTCTAGTCACCATAGGTTTTTCAAGTGATTTACTACTAAATATGAGCAATTTTGATTGACCAGTTTATAAATGACTAAAATTAATGACTAATTTAGTCATCAGTTAACAAATATGACTAGATAATAAGTGACAGAGTTAAAAATGACTAACATAAACGACCAATTTGGTCACGCCATAAAAAATGACCAGCTAAAAGAATATGAATTAGTCATTTATGTTAGTCATTTTTTATTGTGTCATGGAAAATTGCAATTTTGACAATGAAGTGTAAATTTTGTAAATTGTCTACCTTTTATTAGTAATATTGGTGCCATGCACCTCAATATTCATAGATCCAATAAAGAAATTGCACGGATTTTCTCTTGACCATCATTTGAACACTTGGTCAATTTCATGCATCAAGTGAATTTACACAAGAGACAAATATAATGGCAGGGTCGCAGAACTAGCTAGCCCTGTTCACTGTGTATTAATAACAACTTTACAATAGTGGATATGCCACATACTAGCAACGCTCCTAGTGTGTGCACAACCAGTAAACACACTTCATTCTACAACAATACAAAGATTCGTGTTGACCCCACCCAGGTGTCCAACTCTTAATACTGTCAACCAACTAACCTCTATAGCTATCAACCGTCACATGGATTGGAGCACCAACTTTCTCGACCGACACTTCTTCCCCAGACCTGTTGCATTTCTGAGTTGAGCCTCTTAATGACTATTCCTACAACTAAGCTCGTATGCCTCCCTATCTCACATATCTCGAAGTCTGTCACATCGTTTTTTGTCTGATGATGCTCATCAAAACCTACCTCTTTCCATCCTAGGTGTCGTGCCTTTATACATGTACGCAAGGGTGAGCGCGGGCCCAAAGGTGGGTGTGCCCCTTTTCTTAGTGCATACACTAGCTCTGGGCCGACGTGCTAACTCCACCGAAGGGTGCACTTCCCATGCGTGCACATACTCGTCAATCCGTTGGTCTGGCATGCTAAGTGTTGGTCAGACGTCGGGTGCATCTTCGTGTGTGCTCGTCTCCATGCCA
This sequence comes from Pseudotsuga menziesii, assembly GCA_001517045.1. Lineage (NCBI taxonomy): Eukaryota > Viridiplantae > Streptophyta > Pinopsida > Pinales > Pinaceae > Pseudotsuga > Pseudotsuga menziesii. The sequence continues at coordinate 143,525 of LPNX010944658.1, forward strand.
AACTCTCCCAAGTGCACTAAATGCGCTATCCATTCATCTTCTCTTGGTGTCAATCACGTCTCTCCTAGGCACTCAGTCCAACAACATTTCAAACTTCTTTGAGCGCTTCCACCCAGAATGTCCCTGGAGACTGGTGTGGTGGCAAGTGCGCTTCTAGTGGAGGGCTTGGGTCATTTGGACCTATTAATCCATGCTTCCTTCCAAGGTGCATCCAACTTCTCTCTTGAGCACTTCGGGCTTCGTCGCACTATCCTACGTCACCTGCCAACATGTTTCCTAGGTGCCACACTCGTGAGATTGCTAACTTCCACTTGGTTGGGTGTGGGCTTCATTTGTGGGAGCATGCCCATACTTGGTCTGCATGCTGCACCTTCTTTATGTTTCTTAGCCAAGGTTTCCCCTTGCCAATTCTTGCTAACCGAACGTTTGTCTTTCCCAACCAAGAGCCAAAGCCAGCTCTTAGGTGGGGGTGAGGTTCATGGTTGTAACAATGATGACTAAAAACAAGGATGATGTCAGTGATGCTTATGATGACAATGAGGTTCTTAATGATGATCATCATGATAATCATGATCAAGATGGCGATGATAATGATAGTCATCAACACCAATGTAGTCAATGGCATTATCACTAACCTCATCATTTTTTTTATTTTTTATTTTAATAAAAATTTATATTAAAATTAAATATTATTTTTAAATTTAAATTATTATGTTTAGTTTAAAACTATTATTTTTCAATATATAAATAATAAATAATACTTTTAAATAATAATTATATATAAACAATAAATAAAAACATAAAACAAAAGTATATAGGAAAAAACCTTACCTTTTGTTGGTGCAAACCATTAGCTTTTAATAAGTAAATAAATAAAATAAAATAATATATAATACTTTTAAATAATAAATATATATAAGCAATAGATTAAAAATTAAAACATAAAACCAAAAAGTATATATAAAAAAAACTTACTTTTGACTAAAATTGGTGAAAAACAATTAGCTTTAGACTCCTGCCAAAGTTCACTCATTCTAAGAGAGAAACCCAGTTTTCAAATTTCAAACTGGGGTTATTGTGGCCAAGCAGCGTAGGGGAAATGGATGCAGAGAAAAAGCAACCCAACGGGATCAAAGACTGAGATAGCAAAATTGATTGAGCTAGCAACATGGATCAGAGCCGAGGAGAGTAGTAGAGCAGCCAATGCTTGCAAAATGGGTGAGTAGTGAGCCCTAAATCTCTTTTTTTAATCTTTTTGTGTCTATTTGAATTAGTTTTTCCTCATGGATAAGTTTCTTTTCCAAGCTGAGCCAATCTTAGATTAGGGTTATTGGTGAGCTAAGTCAATCTCAAATTGGGGTTATTATTGCTGTGTAGAGGAGAGAAAGGCCGAATAGAACAACACAGCTGGATCTCGAACTAAGCTATCAACATGCAGCAAATCAAAGAAGAGCAATAGAGGAGAAAGTGCCTCCAAAATCGATGAATACGCTTCAAACCCCCCTCACGACTTTGCCCTGTGCTTAATTTTTTGTTTTTCTGCAACTTAGTTCCTACTACTTATCAGGTTCCTTCCACTAGTGATTCGCTTCTGCTCCTATGGTACTGACATATTGACTGACCTCTATTGAGACCTAAATCTAGATTGATATAACCAGTATATCCATTACTCAGATATCTCTCCCTGATATCTTCGATCTTAATAACTGCTTTACTGAGAGATCCATTGATACCACCTCACGGTCTACCTCCAAACCTCTTTGTTCTGCCCTAAGCCGAAGATCAATCAGAAACCCGTATGTGTCACATGGTCTACCTCCAGACCTATTTCTTCTTCCCTAAGCTAAAGATAAATCAGAAACCCATATGTGTCCCACTAAATGAAAGTATCCTAACCATTGAGCTTACTATCCTTGACATCTTGAGCAACCTTCTTGAATTTTTTATTACCGTTGATTAAATTCTGCCAAAGTTCAATTCCTCTTCTGCAATAATTTCCTTGATATTCTCTTCATTGTTGCTTCAGTTCTAGAAAAGTATTCCCCGTAACTTCAACAACGGTGCTCACCAACCCACTGAAGAAACCTTCTTGAGATTTTATAACTTCCTGTCCATATGGTCTGCCACTACCCTATAAGCCATATCAATTTTATCTCCATAATCTACCGAACTTTACCAGAGTATGGTCGGGCTCCTATTACCTGTTTCACTGCATCAAATATAGGCATCAAATATTTGGCTAGATTTCAATGCAAGTAGGATCATCATTATTGACTAAAGAAGCTTTGTCGCAGTTTCCAAGTCTATCAAAGTGAATTTCAAAACATGGACCACATGGTCCAGTATCACCCATTTCCCAAAAGTTATCCTTGGAACCAAATGGCATCACATGCTGAGGAGGTAGATAATTGAGCGAAGTATCTCTAGCTTCATCCACCATTAATCATAAAAAAAACACCCAAAGAGTATTATTTTCTAGGCCTTGAATGTATATTTCATAAGTGACAAAACCGATGGGATCAGCAAAGAGGATTTTCACACAGTTTTGTCTAGAATTCTTTAGAGTGTGGCTGATAGTTTGAGAAGAGAATCCATTTCCCTTGTTACCATTCATGGATGCCTCAAAAACAATGCCCAAAACCTGGATTTTGAGTTCGATGCACTGGTTGTATTTACCTAAATTGAGAAATCTAAACCATGTGTGGAAAAATATGGCAAGCTGACGGTGGAACAAAGAATGCCTCCTACGTCTTCACTCAACAATTGATTCATAACATAAATTATTGAAATTACAGTTAGAAGCTCTTGTGCCTCTACAATTAGTTTATTTTGTAGGGGAAACAAATTCATTGCATCCATTTAAAGAAATTGGTGCCATGGACCCATCTGTTCAAGTACCTCATTTGGACTGCAACAAGAGGTCATCCTTTACAAGAGGTCATTCTTTCAATTTTCTTTTCATTAAACAAAAATGAACCAAAAGACCATTGAAATACCATGGTTTGGTTGCATGCCTTGACTAACACATGGAGAAAATGAACGTTTATGAGAATTCTTGAATTAAATACAATGTGAATGGAACTTGTGTATGGCTAATCCCCCCTCTCTGCTATCACTGCCTCAATAATGGATTCCTCCAAACTACGGCAAGAAAGATGCTCTATACAAATTCATATTCGTCTCACTTCCTTAGAAATACTAATGGTTTTGTACATATAAAAGAAAAGAATAACACAAAATTGGAAGTTCATTTGTTGAGTTAAGTCAGCAAAATTGGGGGTGAACCCATTTTATGAACCCTGTATTTGTGAATTTTCCAAGAAAAGGGTGGAAATGACAATGACAGATGGTATGATTTTTTGCTAACATAAAAATGAATTGCCAAGGCAGAGTGACACCTGTAAAAATGATGTGCAAAATGCAAGGCCCCTTAGGTGTAGTTTTTTTCGTAGAAAAATCATGGAGGAGATATTAATACTTATAGAGCCATTTCCATGATAGATTGGTTTTGTCACAGAGTTTCATGGGGTAGAGATGGACAAAATTAGTTCCTAAGAAATACTCAGAAATTGCAGGTCTATCAGAGGCAGATATATAATAAAATATTATTTCCAAAATAACAACCATATCGAGAAGTATTGTGCATATCAGGGCACGGATAAAGTAGAGAATAACATATCTGTTGTAGGATAAGAAAGCGAATGGTTTTTCCACCCCAAATTAGCTTGAGAATATGTGCCTAAAAAATCGAGTTAAGACAATTAGTAATATTGAAATAAGGCACCTGATGTATGTTAGTGCAATAGAAATAAGGTGTTTTGACCATCAGACTACCGCATGTATGCAACCAAATACCGGAATCACATTGCTTTGAAGGTTACGTTGTTTTTAAGATTAGAACATGGGATCTCCTATAAGGGAACTTTGCAATATTGGGTTTAAAGGTGAATCATAATCATTGATGTTCCTTTAATGAGCATCTCCCAGAGAGCCTCACGTGCCGATGTAGAAACTCTGAAGAGATCAAGTGCATGCACCGGGACACACCCAACCCTCAATTAATGCCATGAGAATCAGTCAAAATAACTCAGGAAAAACTAATGTGAGAATCAGTCAGAATCACTCAAAATAAAATAAGTGGTTGGTGTCACCTGTTATTCAATGATCAATCCAATCTTGAAGGGAAACAAGTTCCAAGTTAATATTAGTAAAAGCTTAGACTATCATATCTCGTTTTCCATGAAGTGAGTATGTTGTATACTAATTATAATCAGTCAAAATAACTCAGGAGAAACTAATGTGAGAATCAATCAGAATCACTCAAAATAAACTAAATGGTTGGTGTCACCTGTTATTCAACGATCAATCCAATCTTGAAGGGAAACAAGTTCCAAGTTAATATCAGTAAAAGATTAGACTATCACATCTCGTTTTCCATGAAGTAAGTACGTTGTATACTAATTATAATATATTTTATGTTGTAGATTTGTATTCTTGATGAGTGCTCACAAATACCAGAACCACTAAGATTACTTCCTCTTTCTTAGTTTGGCTGCATGAAGTAAGTTATGATGACTGTTACATATCTCACTCTCAATCCTAGAAGGAAAGAAATTTCTTTCTGCAAAAGAAAGTCCTAATTTCCTTGTGTTTTCTGCTTCAAACTTATTGTTGTTGGATATCCTTCATAGTTGCCACTAGCTTTACTTGGGGGATCAGATCTTTGTGAAGGGACGGATGTTGAAACTATAGGTGATCATAGAAAATACAACAAGAATTGCTCATTTGAAGAAGGTGAAAATGAAACTAAAGGATCTACTTACTTGCATGATCTCAGAAGGTGGGACATAAGTCCACTATGTTAGTTATGGAAATGAAATATTGTTGCAACTTTTCTTGTTTATTTATATTTTATGGTATAAAATTGAATTGATATTTCTCATATCTATAGATATCTATCACTGATCCATACATTCATGTGTATTTACTATTTATTAATCATGGCACTATTTGTTTGATTGTTGGAAATGAGATATAAGCCAATAATGATACGAACACAATATAGATGTCATCCAAGGTGTCCACATTAACATTCTCATTTGAACTTTACAAACTGGATTGAGTTTAAACTGAATGTGATTTCTGGTGTTTCTATGAATATTTGAGGTTGCAGTGAGCTATGATAGTGGAAAGTTTATATCATTTATCTTCGCAACTAGTTGGGTGGTTCATTTGCTTACAAATCTATTGAATATATGGTTATTTGCAGTCATGCTATTTTGTAGGTGTTTTAATAATCTTGTAGTTTGTGAAGGTTTCATTTTAATTGGTCAAACATCATTTGCATGTTACTATTAAATTTATACTATCATAAATTTTTTCGCTGATACTTTCGTGCTTTGCAAGCTAATAACTGTACCAAATGAGTTATTCTATGGAGGAAGGATTTGCAGGTTAATAACTGTGCGAAATGATTTATTCTATGGAGGAAGGATTATCAGTGGCTGCAGGTTTTGCTCAGCCCTGTTTAGATTTTGCATTTTTTTATGTTACATGATAGAATATTTTCATCAAGAATTATCAACAAAAAACTACACAATCATTTCTTACCCTATTCCTTTATGCTATTGTGAAATGCATCATATATTATTTTTTGGAACAAATAGCCGCTCAATGGAACAAAGAGAGTTACAACAATATAAGAATAGGTTTGCACAAAGACTCGTGACCTAACAAAACTAGAATGCAAGCATAAGATCCTGTTGCCCAATAGGAAGGTGTTACAACAAAATCTAGCACACCTAATGATGTAAAGTCTCAAACATCAAGAAGCTAGTCTTGTGCAACTTTAGGAAGGCTATCCACTATCACCTAAGTATTCCTTTCTCTCTCTTCAGGTTGGCTCTCCTCGAACTCAAGGGGGGCTATCCCTAAGTAACATTTGCTTAAGCTATGTTGTGGAGTTTCTAGGTAATATATGGGGGGTATCTCGTAATATTGCACAATTTCGATACATATTTGAAACAAAATGTGTAAAAATAAAGGTCTTAAATTGCCTCCAATATCCAAATAACATCTACAACAAATAAATACACATCAAAAAAACCCTCCCCTATAATGGGATACTCATCATTAGTAGCCCCATATGCATCCCCATTTAGCCTCTACTTGAATCCTCAAGGGAAATCAATTCTAGTGCTTGGTGCTACTAGTGGATCTAAACCCATCCACTTGATCTTTTATCAAGTCAACAACCTCCATCTTTGGTAAAATAGGCTAACCACATAAAATGAGGCAGAAAGCTTAAGTTCTATGATACCCCTAAAATTGGGTCAAATATTTGGGTCAAGAGTCCTTTTGTTTCCAGAAACAAAGCAACACCATATAATGATGGATTCATGTGCACATTTACAAGGAAAATGATAGAAAGTCACTGAAGCTACTCCATAATCAGCCTTATGAACAAAACAAGCAGGTGGATAAATATGACTAAGTTATACAAATCCCTAGGGATACTAGTTGTGAGAAATAACATGCATATAATTAATGTTTATATAATAAGTTGACTTCCCTTAACATAAGTAAACTTCCCTTTTTGGGTTTCTATTGTGCAAGTCAAGTTATGGCAGATTCTTCAATTAGGATTTATCTGCTTACATGTCTCACAATTGATCTTATAGGTCTAGCATTTACTCTTTTGCTACTTTAAAATCTACCAAATATCATCACTACATATTAAACCTTTTATACCAAAAAGGTATTTCAACTATGAAATCTGATCCTATATCCCATATAAGAAAGACAACCACCTTGTTCAAAGTGATATGCAGAAGTGCAAGCCGACATCAGTTCTTGACAGTGAAAGATTCCATAGACTATTGATATTAGGATACTTTTTCCATGCCTTCAGGTCAAATTTTTGCCATCCTAAGATGGAGCATCTTTTACAATAATCTGTTTTAGTTGCTTCTATTAAAACATGTGCATACTCTTAGAATTCCAGTATTGATCACTTATCCATATAATGAAATGAATCTTTGCTTTGATATGTGATGATGCCCATAAATTTTTTGGCATTTGTAAGCTCTTCAAAGTTTAAATTCATAGATCTAGTGAAAATGAAGTAGATTTCCTAATCCCTATTTGACTGGGCAGACCCTAAAACTGAAACATGCAATGAGGGGTAATGGAGTGCATATGTATCACTTTTGTGGAAATTTGAAAGAGAATTTTCTTACAGTTAGGGTACGATTTATTAAGTATTTCTAATAGAACAATATGCAAATCATGGTTTCTATTGTATGCGAGGGAACATCAAATAGAAATTAAACTAACTATATATGACTCACTGTGTTGACATTATATGATCTTGTTATAGTTGCATCAAATGTTGAATCCAGTGAAGCATTACTAATCTCAAATTGATTTATGCCATTTATTTTATGGATGGCATATTTATGTGTATTTTGTGTACTCAAAGTGGTTGATAAATGATACCATGTGTTTTCATCTTCTCAGCTAATTGAAGTTAGTGGCTTTTCTGCAAATGCAATGCAAGCCTTCAAAGCTCTTGTGGTATCTAGACATGAACTTGTTTGGTAGTATGAAGGATTCACGCTTGCTGTTTGGAGGTATGAACAATTCCTCCTCCCCCCTTACAGTTGTAAGGTATCCTCTAATGCCCATGATCCTTATGTAACCACTCAATTTCTTCCTCCATATATATATCCAAACCATTAGACACAAATTACACAAAGTTTGATCATGTATATACACTAATACATTTGGGCGGATTTTTCCATGAAATACTTCCACGTTTTGAACATTCGTGTATTAATACTTCTTTTTTATCATGGTGGAAAAACTGTGGCAATATCGACGGTTTTAATTTTCAATGAACTTTCGTCTCTATATTGACGATATATGGCTATCTTTGCACACCCACGAAACCAATGCCGGCTTTCAAAGGTTGTTTACACACTGGCCAAGTTGTAATTAATGGCATTAATAGCTCTTGGTTGTCTACACATAGTTCAAGTTGTAATGGAATTAATAATTATCCTTGCTAAGTTGGAGCAGGCTTCTCTTTTTGTTGAAGCTTCACCACTCTACTCAGATTTAAAATTTTATTTTGTGTTACAAATCTATTGGATCTGGGTGAAGGGGTACCCTATTTGAAAGAAGTGTTTTATTTATAAAAACGATCAGCAAGCTACATCAGCTTCCTCCTAGTCCCTCTCTGACAAGCACAGAAAGTGTCTCTGTAGTCTCTAGGCTAAAAACTCAATCCTTCCATAATTGAAAGTGTAATGTGAGAATGTGCATGGAATCATCAATTCGTTGTACCACCTGACTCATGCATTTTAGACACATTTGCTATAGTTGTGATTGATTGAGCGTGGATTGAGCCCGGATTTCTTTATCAACCATATCCAAAACTAGATAGATCAGTCATACTATGCAACAATCAGCTCGTAAATTCATATAAGGTAAGCATGCATCCCTTTTTGGTGGATACAAACTAACATTGAGGCTCAAAATAACAGTTGTATTCTTCGGGTCATGTACCTTACGAACAAATGTAACAACCCTGTAACTCCCTCCTTTTATTGAAACTAGAGTAATTGCAACAAGAGGGTCCAGTCAACAATGACTCTAGACAATTAATTTTTTTTTAGAGACCCGATACTCCACTAAGCTATTGTTCATTAACACAGTGCTAATCGCTTTCCATAGTAGAAGGACAAATTTCATTTGGACCATTTGGGACACCTAGTGTTCCAGTGCCCAAACTATCAAGGTCTCGTTGTGAGTAAATCAAAGGCCACTACACAACACTTGTTGGCATCAATGAAAACTTCAGGCTGTTAAATAGAATGCTCGCTAAGAGGGGGGGGTGAATCAGTGAGCTAAGGCTTTAACTCAATTTCAACTTTTTCTACCAATATTATGTCATTATTTCACAATTGCTTCAACAACATATTTATCAAAGAACAATATCAACTAGGCACATGCCAATCATCAATTAAACACATCAATATCAAGACATTGCACAAGGGACACAAGATATAGTTTTGTAATGTTATATAAGTGAAGACTTCAATCTCCAGTATGGGCTACAACCCATAAGATGGAACCACCCACCAGAATGGTTCAGTAACCTATAACTGACTGGGATGCTACAACATCCAGACAAGCTTCAACTTGTTAAGATACCAATAATTATTTGCTCAGATCGACCCAACCTCCCTATACAAATTTCAGATTACAAATTACAATTGATACATCACACTCTTCCAAATTTTGCCATAGGCACACACATCAAAAATACCAATCAGCAAGTCTTCATTCTGTACTTGTTATATTTTTATCACTCAAGTTAGCATTATGATCTTAGGATCTTATCTGAGAGAATAACATGCAAAAAAATAAAACACAAGAGACAATGAACACACAGATTTTCCTTGGGGAAACCATAAAGGAGAAAACCCCACAACTTCCTCAGAGATAGAATCAGCACCAAAAGTAAAACCTGAAAACATAAAGAGGATCTCTCAACAGCAGTAGTCTCTCTCTTGTCCCAACAACTTCTCTCTCACTCATGCGCCCCAGTGAGTGAGTGTGTGTGTGATAAATAGAGAGGCTCACTCTCTATTTATATTCTTTCGTTCACTTAATGTCCACTTTAACATGTCGGTCCCACTTAACAATTACTTACTAGATCTGACACCTCTAGGAGAGTCTAATAACCCTAGTGCCCCACAACTGTGGGGACTTTGACTCTTGATCAATAGGAGGGTTACCTACAATGACTTTACATGACTTGTTTACATTATTGAATCTCCTGATAGGAACCTCTGGGCATGACATGACTCAAATACATTACAGACACACCCCAGAATAAACATCGGGGTAGAATACATAAGATATACGAATGAATACATTTCGAAGTTACAAATACATCAACACTCCCTCTTAACTGGGAAGGTATTCTCTCGACACAATTTGTCAAGTCTTCTTCTCTAGATCATCTCATCATCTACATCTTCAAGTCATCTTCATCTTGGATCTGGATCATCATCACTAGATCTGAATCATCACTCGATCTGGATGATCATCACTAGATCTGGATCATCACTCGATCTGGATCATCATCACTCAATATGGATCATCATGAGGATATCATCATTGGATATGGATCATCACTCAATATGGATCATCACCGCTGGATCATCATCACTGGATCTGGATCATTACTCGGTCATCATCACAGGTGCTATCTCATCATTCGTCTCATCACAGGAAGTTCTACAGAGCCATCCCTTTTTCATGCTAGTTGTAGTCCTAGCCTTCATAAAGGTCTTATTCAGCACTTATATCTGACCCTAAGTCAGAATGGCCAGCACTCACATCTGACCATGAGAGGAACACATCCAACACCTTGTCAGAAAGGCACAACACTTACATTCACTAGCATGATAGGACACAACTACTATCATCTGTGAAAAGGAACATCACTTACAATCACCAGCATGATAGGACACAACTACTATCATGTGTTAAAAGGCATAGAACTTACATCCACCAGCATGGTAGGACACACCTACTACCATCTGTGGAAAGGCACAACACTTACAATCACCAGCATGGTAGTACATAGCTACTACCATCTGTGAAAAGGCACAACACTTACAATCACCATCATAGTAGGACACACCTACTACCATCTGTGAAGAGGATCAACACTCATATCCACCAGTATGATAGGACACAACTACTATCATCTATGGAAAGGCACTATACTTACATCTGATCATGTGGGAACCAATCCTATAGTCACATCAAAATGGCGCTCAGCCCTAAGCTAAGGATTCCTAGTAACTGACCAAGTACCTCCATTTAGAGAATGGCAATAGCCCTTATATATGATCATGTAGGAAGCAATCCTATAGTCACATCAGATGGCTCTCATCCCTAGGCTAAGGATTCCTAGTAACTGACCAGGTACCTCCATTCAGAGAGTGGCAATAGCCCTTATATATGATCATGTAGGAACCAATCCTACAGTCACATCAGAATGGATTAGAAATCACATTTGACATGGAAGGAACCAATCCTCTCACCATGACATAATGGCCCAGCCCTTACATCTGACCATGGAAGGAACCAATCCTCTCACCATGTTAGAATGGCTCATGGACTCATCATTTCCCCTTAGAGGGAACCTCGATCTGGAGAACACCAAGCTTCTCCCTGAAGTACTCAAACTTCACTTTGGACATTTCTAGCATAAAATCACATCAGGGTTGATTACGTTCAAGGATAACCTGCAAGCTTCGCCAGGACCGATTACATCCGAGGACAGCCTACGAGATTCGCCAGGATTTGTGCTCAAACAACCAGTCTCACCAACTATGCTAGAACTCCCTCTTTCGAGAGATCTTGAACTGGATCACATACTGGAGCTTCACTGCTCCTCTCTCCCAAATAGCAAGTGGCAACATCTTTTTCCTCAGCTATACTCAGTGCCATGCAGGACTCCATCCTTTCAAACCAAGAGATCACACTTGATTCCATACTAAAGTAGCACCTCAAAGTGCTCTTCCTATCAATGGCATTGCCTGCCCAATACGAATTCACATAAACCTCCAGGTTAATCTTCTGATTTGCCTCATACTTGATCCCATAATCAACTATACCCCTTAGGTACCTCATAATATGCTTTTCAGCAATCAAGTGAACATGTCTCGGATCTGCCAGGAACTAGCTCAAGGTGTTCACACTAAAGAAAATATCTAGTCTCGTATTTGCTAGGTAAATCATCTAACGATACATCGTGGCATCAACCGAATCTGATGAAGTAACACTCAATAGCTTCAAGTTTGATGCCATAGGTGTGGTCATGGCTTTGCAGTCCATCATCCTGAACCTCTTCAGGATCTCTACTGCATACTTCCCTTGTCCACACCTCCATTCCTATAATGTAGTGCATCATCCCCAAGTCCTTTATCTCAAACTCGGTAGCAAGTATTGTTCTTGCAAATTTAATGAGTTTCTCTTTTCTGTCAGAAACAAGTCATCGACATATAACAGGAGCATCACTGGTATTTCGCCTTCAACCTTGAAGCAAAGGTTGGAATTCGCTTTACTCTCAGTAAAGCTTAGATTCATCAGTAATCTATCCATCCTGTCATACCATGTCGAACCTCGTGATCTTCTGCAGTCACTCCCTCTGAAGCGTAGCATCATACTCCCTTTGTCTTTCGTACTCTATGCATAGAAACATTCTGTAACGGAGTGACAAGTAGCTTCCTCTGCTACTAATATTCTATGTATCCATCTAGTATCATTGGATACCAAGATCCTCTATCTTGAACTTTTTTAAAAGTTATTCTCACACCCATCTGTGAGCTTGTCATCCTCTATAGAATTTCATCTTCAACCTTGTAGCAAAGGTTCAAATCTTCATCAAGCTCCTCATGTATGTTTTATCCTATGGGTGTCTTCTAAGCTCGTACAATGCCTTCTTTCATTTGCACACATGATTTTGCATGTCATGTGTCTTCACTTCTAGTGGCTGCAAATGTCTCTTCATAGTCTATGCCTTCTTTCCATGAGAAGCATCGTGCTACGAATCCTGGCTTGTATCCCATGATGTTTCCATCTACTGCATGATGGAACTACGAACTTCCCTTCATGTATCGATACTACATCCTAGACATCATTCTTCTTGAATTGGTCTTCCCTTTCTTCTTGGTTACTTCTTCAGAGCTGGAAGGTTCTGCATCAATGATGTCCCTGCATTTGTCAGATTATTCTTCAGCTTGGATTATTTCCTGAATTTTCATCACTTGTTCTTCGGAACAAGTCTCATCCTTCTTTGCTTGTAGGCTATTTTCTGCGATCTTTCCTACAAGTCAAATGCATTAGTTGTATGGTTAGAAACATTTCATAAGGTATATTCATAATGCAAAATTCTTACGCATAAACGTATGATCATGCAACTATTTAGCCAATACAACATTCATCCATATCTCATGAAAACTTTCTAGATTCCGTCCATCTCTACCAGGACAACATTGAGATTATGCACTAATCCAATATGTCAGCAAAGAGGTTTCATTCTGGATAAGTAGCAATGGAGAGTTGTATAGCACCATGAGCTACTTACCCATCACATGCATATTAGTAGTATACTGTCATTAATGCAAACATTCTATTATGCATAATACATCAATTGAATATAAACAAATGCATAACAAAACAATATCATGAAATGACAATTGAATACTTATCTTTATTTGTTTCGTGGATAGACTCCTTCTTGAGCCTTCAGCTTCATCATCTTCTTCATTCATCATAGCATCATTTCTTATCCAAATGATAAGATGGATAAGAGGTTATTCAAGAGTTGAGTTCTTCATATTCCTCATCGCTTGAGGGATCTTTTTTGGATGGTGAGAGCTTGATCTTCAGTTGCTCCCATCTTCTCTTCTCTTATTATGAGTCGAGCTTCTTCTTCTTCCTAGAGTCTGCTGAAAATAATCACTTCGTTCTGGCACACATTCCTCACATGAATGAATCCCATTATCCTAGGAGGCCATTCAAAGTGGCTACCACTTCTGCATTCTCCACTTCTTCTTCTACTGCTACAAGTTGTTCTTTGATTTGAGAGACCCTCGTAAAGTATGACTGTATGGTCTTTGCATTCTGGATCTTCACATTGCTCAATTGTTTTCTCAAAGTCATATTCTGATTTATGTTCTTCCCTTCAAATATTTTGGTCAAGGAATCAAACATCTCTTTCCATGTCTTTAGGGAAGACACTTGTGGTATAAGGTGATCCGTGATTGAATCAACAATGATCTTCTTGGCCTTGACCAATTTCTTCTTGTGTAAGTCTTTAGCCTCATCTCCCTCTGGAACTGGAACCTCTCTACTTATGTAGGTGTCCAATTCATTTTCTTCAATAACTAATGAGATCCTATACTTCCATGCTTGGAAGTTTTCAACTTCACCAAGCTTATCATCAAGCTAATGTGATATATCACTTTGAAATGAGAACCTCAAATGAAAATAGCAAAAGATTAGATCTTTTCGATTTGAGGTGTCTGTCCTAGTTTCGGAGCTGGTTGATCTAGGGTTTTTCAAAGAAATCCTAATTTTCAAAACTTGGAATATTTTATATCTGATTGGATACAAAGATAGATCTGTTCAAGGTGAGCTTTCCAATGTACTCCTTTTCTAAAAACAGTGGAGGGAAGCTCCCGGAACAGGAAGCCCTAGTTTACCAATTTCTTCTGCAAAAATTTCTGATATTGTTTCTGTAGTATCTACGAAATTATGGATCCTCCGTGTTTGAAACTTTGCACTAAGGTATCCTCTCCTATCCCTGTTTCAACACCATAGGTTTCATCAGAATTGGTTTCACCAACTGGGACTTCTGAGCATTTTCCCAAGGTGACCTGTTTTAGGACTATTCAGAATAGCAAGGTTGTATGGAATTCCACGTGTCACTATTTGGTGAGTGCACAAAGTCGAGGGACCTTTTAGATGCAACGGTAGAATGAAGTCAATCACTCTTGATCCATAAAATAGAAATCATCCCAAGTGATCTCGACCCTACCAAGCCTAGTCCCAACGCTACCAACATGCATGCCAATTATGATAGTACACAAAAACGTGCTCCTGTTTTACCTTGCAAAAACATGCTCCCGTTTTGCTTCAATAAAACGTGCTCCTGTTTTGCTTCATTAAAATGTGCTCCCATTTTGCTTCAATAAAACATGCTCTTGTTTTGATTCAATAAATCGTGCTCCTGTTTTGATTTAATAAAACGTGCAAAATGGGGGGGTCCTTAGTGGTAAGGGGAGACATAGGGATGTTTGTGTGTGTGTGTGAGAGAGAGACAAAGATAGAGTGGAGGGGGGGGTCCTTAGTGGGATAGGGTGACATGTGGATGTGTGTGTGTGTGAGAGAGAGTAAAAGGTGTGTTAGGATTTTAGTAGTGGGGGG
>LPNX010944658.1:160623-174800 GCA_001517045.1 Pseudotsuga menziesii
AATGCGCTCTTGTTTTGTTTAAATTCAAAAATGTATTCCCTCCAAATGATAAGGCTAAGCCTCGACCCATGCTTGCATGGAATTCTTATGCCTATGTGTCTACTTCGTACTTGTCTTCGGATTCAACATGCCTATGCCTTGGGAGTATGATAAACCATGGCTAATTCAACATTATATCCAAATTTTCAATATGCTCGTGTTTAGCCGTTCATTTGATTATGCTGCACACCTCCCTTCTTTATGAGATTTTAGAAATAGATATGTTTTTTTTTGCAGATTCCAAATATGTAAATTTTAACAAGAATACATTATTTTTTCTATTTTTTTTCTTATTTATCTTCTATCATCACTCCTCAACTCAAAAAACACATTGTTAGTGTTTCGTCCATATCTCTTTCGTTTCTCAACCATTTAAAAAAAAATTGTATGGCGCACTAAAGAACACCGAGCTTACATGCTATAAAAAACCCATTTCCAAATAATTGCATTAAGACATTCAAATGCTGCACCCACAATTGACATACCATTTTTGAGGTTTGATCTCTTAGATAATTAAAAAAAAAATTAAAAATATTATTTTTATTATTGGAAAAATAGTCATGCACTAGTCCTATATGTTCTCTATATGTATACCAGTTTTCGTAAGTTTATTCCATCATCTAGTCACCCAGACGTTGCACCCACAAAAACATATACCTTATAATTTGTCCCAAAAATAAAAAGTGCTCATTAAAAAATATCTAACTTTAGATAGTTAACAATGTTTTTAATAGAAAAAAATTATATATTTGGAAAGTTCATTCAATTTCCTACATTTCCTATTTTTACTCATCACAAGATTCATTGTGTAAGTGTGTCAAAATATCCATGGAAATTGATGGATGTCTTTTTTTTCATTTTTGTATTGCATCTAATGCGTCAAAAGAGACCCTCAACTTCTTGCACACACCCTGTTTCATCTTCTGGTTCTGAAACTCAGACCACGGAAATTACAGTCCATTCCCTTTTTGGAACATCTTCAGAAATTTCATTTGGACCTTTGTAGCCCGAAATATAGCAATTCTCCCCAGGTGTCATGTTTAGGGATGAATCCTGGAAGAGGTTGGAACCCTAACTTGGAGGGATCATATATCCTAGAATATAGCGAATCTGAGGTAAAATTTTGGATACAGTGTAAATCAGGATTTTATTTTCGTCCTGTGAAATTTTCAGCTCTTGAACCTTCTCCAATCCCAATATATAGCGAATGTACCAAAACGTATCAGTTTTAGTATTTTAGGGTTTTTCTAGCTCGGGGTCAAACTAGGGTTTGACTTTCCCAGAGTTTCACCCAACCAAAAATATCGACCCAGGTCTCTAAACTTTGATTTTGATGAGGAGAGAAATCCTATGCCGGGCTCATTCAAAAATTCCTCTTCTGTAAGAAAGCCATAATTTCCCACACCGAAAAATGAAAATGCTCGAAATCGAATCCCACTTCGACGGAAAGATGCGCCCTTCAATGGGAATTATAGGAAATTCAATATTATTATTATAGGAAATTCAATTTATCAATGAAAAATATAACCCTCACTTAAAGGAAACACTTCGATTTAAAAATGAATGCAAATAACATATTTATGTGAGATATTAACCTTGAATATTACTTCTTATTGTTATGGTGGTGTTTTTGTTGTTGAATGTCAATTCAAGATATTTTAGTCTGAATGTTTTTAAGTATTATGGAGTTTGACATTTTAACTTAGGATTAATATAATTAAATGAACTATTTTAATATAATTAGTTGATGTTATATCTATTTGAATAAAATGTTTTGAGGTTTTTTTTTTTAGTTTATTTTATTAATAATTTATGTGACTTAATAATTGTGTATAATTTTATTTTGTAAATATTGATGACCATTATATTAGTAGAAAAATATTACTTTTGATTATTATAATTGGCATTAAAGATTATGGTATTTTGAAGATTATGTTATTTTGAGTTACATCTCTCAATCAATATAAAATTAGTTTTTTGAAGATAGATATTTATGTTATAAAAACATATTCAAAATGCATAGATTTTAAGCATATCCTTCTTACTCGTAGACATTTTTAGAAATGAATGTAGATGAAGTATTGTAAAGCATGCCATTAGTTTTTTTATTTTTTTATTCTAGAAAGACCAATAAAGAATGAGATAGTATGGAATTTCAAATTAAAGGCTTAAACATTATCAAAGAGAACACTAAGTTGGAAACACCAAGTACTGAATCACAAATTGGAGAAATAGTGGGAAACAGAGCCATTAGCTAATGGCAGAAGATGTAAATGATGCATGGTAACTTTTCACAAAAGGATGCACTCAGTCTCATGAAGATCCAGGTCCATTGAGTCCACGTAACCAACTAAAATATTTAAATAGAAAACCAGTACATTAAAAATGACAACAAGAAACAACATACAAAAGGAATAAGAAATGGGTAGCAAATTAAACAACAATACAAAAATAAATAAAAAATGACATATGTTGTTACCTTTAACATTATACTAATCATGCTACAAAAAACTTGGGTTATGAGTCCAGTCAAAAATAAATAAAAAATGACATAAGTTTTGTTATCTTTAACATTATACTAATCATGCTATAGAAAACTTGGGTTATCAGTACATAACAGAGTCCAGTCAACATTGATGAAAAACTGATTTTCAAAAAGAGGAACAGCTACAGTTCAAAAGGATATAAAAAGGACAAAATATCTATACATATGAACAACTACAGTTCAAAAGAATATAAAAAAGACAAAATATCTATGCATAGGAAATAGAACGCAAAGTCTTGCATGAATCACATGATAAATAAAATAGCAAAATAGATCTAAAGTGAGTATAACGAAGTAAACTAATCTCTCACAAAAAAAAAATTAGTTTACATAGAATCCCATGTTCATAGCAAGCAGATTAATCTTGTAAAACACCACAATAAGTAAATTACTCTTGTAAAACACCACAACAAGTAACAACCCACGAAATTGACTTTCATTATATCATTGAAGTTCGCTATGATAAAGCAAAGAAGTCGTATACACTCTTTTGCACTCCCAAAAATAAATTGATCTCAATTCCAGAAACGTCCATTCAAATGTCAATCCAAGCATGCATATTCTCAAAAACACCCCACGAAATTAACTTTCATTATATCATATAAAGCAAAGCAAAGTAGTGGTATGCACTCTTTTGCACTCCCGAAAAAAAAATTGATCTCAAATTCAGAAACGTCCATTCAAACATCAATCCAAGCATGCATATTCTCAAAAATAATACTGAGTTTGAATGTTTCTCCATATGTCAATGTAAGATCTACAAAAATAGATCCTCAAATAGTCTCCAAGCATGCAACTGCATGCATATTCTCGAAAATAATTGAACCCAATCGAATGTTTCTCTAGATGTCGATGTAGGCTCTGTTATTATCTAATTGAATAAAAAACAATCCTACATTTGCGTAAAATAATCTCATGTAAAGTCAAGAAAGAATGAGAAAGGAATCTAGGGCATAATCAAATAGAACTGGGGAATTATGGAATAGGCACCGAGGTGAGTAACAAACAGACATTCAAGTTGATTTTACGCTGCAGCCAACCTATGTGTGCTTGTTTTTACAGCTAGCGCGCAGGGCAAGCTTCGTTATAGGTTAACCTACAGCTTAAAAAGAGTCAAACTCAATCTAAACTGAGTTACAGCTAAAAAGAGTTAAACTCAATCTAAACTGAGTATAAGGAAATAAATTCGTCTCTTAACAAAACAAAATAACAGTTTGAATAAGCTATTCAAAGAAGGCTAGGCTAGATTCATAGCAAGTAGATTAATCTTGTAAAACACCACGACAGAATGATTTTGATCACATCATTGAAGGCAAAGCAAATTAGTGGTCTGCAATTCCAGAAGAAAACTTAATCTCAATTCCAGAAAAATACCATTCCAAACATTCGATCCAAGCATGCTACTGCAAACAGATCCTTAAAAATAATTGCACCCCATTGAATGTTTATCTGGATGTCAACGTAAGATCTACGGTTACTTAACTGAGACAAAAACAGATCATGCAAATACTTGATCCAAGCATGTTACTGCATATGCAGATTCCCCAAAATAATTGAACCACGTTGAATGTTTCTCTGCATGTCAATGTAGGCCCTGCTATTATTTAACTGAATAAAAAAACAAACTAAAAACTACAGCTAAACTAAAACAGACTATTCATCTAGCAAAATTAGGATGAACTAAATAACATGAGACATGGTTCATAGCTGACAAATGCAAGTAATTTATGTGGCAGATCCCGGCTAGTTGGCTGATGTCTTAGCTGCTCCATTGGAATTACTTTAGCTTATGCAACAACATTAGCAGAAGGATTGAGCTCATCCCAAGCCTCAATCCAAGTGACCATGGCATCTGATAGATTTTGGAAATATGGATATATTTTGCCAAGTTTGTCCCTTACCTTCTTTCACAGCTCAATTTAGCACTCCTTACCTTCTTTGACAGCTCAATGTAGCACTCCTAGACGGAGGTACATTCCTTTGGAAGGATAGCATATTGGAAAAATGGAATTATCTCCTCCTGCCAAAATATTCCTTTATACTCTTTCTTCAAATTAACGAAGGGGTTACTGGCTTTGCTGTGCCAAATGTATGGCAGCCCTGTCTTCACTCCCAACCCCAAGTGGTCACAGATCACCTTGACACACCATCCCGACCACATATCATCATAGCGACCAATAGGCTGGCCATCACCCATCAAGCCAAAATACATTGCAGGGCCAATCAAGTCCCGATTGAAGGCCAAATTCATCCCACACATAGGAAACAGAGTACCTTTTGGAATTGTCAAAACTGCATCAACATACCTGGTGTTGCGTTCCAATGGCTTGACAAGCTAAGTGGGAGCATCATAGTCAGGAATATTCATCCAGAGGCCTTGCAAAACTGTAGTGGGTGTTCCATGGCGAAGACTGAACGGGTATCCACGAACAAAATCTGCTCCCTCCCTGTATGGATCATACAGTGTATTGAAAAAGAACAGGGATGAAGGGGAGAGAAAATTCATAATGTGCTGATGGAGAGCATTGATGTCGTTTCCTGAGGGATCCTTGGCAACAAAGAAATCATCATCAATTGTGAAGATATATTTCTTCTTAGAGACTAGGTAACCGAAGCAACGACAGGCGCTGTCCTTGAAGGAGATGCAGGAGGCCTTGGGGCCGAGGATCCTGTTGATATCGTTTTTGTTGTAGAGTTCACAATCGAAGCCCTTAGGCATGCTGATAGTCTTAGATGGATCCCCATCCTGCATAATTATGAGGTGATAGGGCTCAAAGAAAGGCCTCCACATTTCAAGAAAATCCAAGTTCCGGATCGTGGGTATCACTAAGTCCAGCTCGTTCTTCAGGATGGGGGTGGCAACAATAGGACTTGCCATCGTTGCTTCTTGAGACGGATCTAGATCAGCTGAACTAAAGAGAAAAAAAAAAGGTATGTAAGAAAATGAAACCCACACAACTTATTCCTCCACACCCAGAAAGAACTTTTCACTGTCAGATCTAGCGAGAGCTAACGATTGAGCTGCAGAGTATTAAATGACTCTGTCAGCTCATGCATCTCTATATGACCATCCATAGCTCGCGATCGGGAAATGTTCTTTCTCGATAACATACATTCTCGGCTGGGCGACGTACCTGTACCCTAACTACTGGGCCATACGGGCGAAGAAATAGGGATTGATCCTAACGCCGCGCACAGGCCCATCTCACACACTGCAGTGCAGTCTTGTCGTGGGACAGATCCACCGTCGTCGGCTCCTCAACTTCTTGGTCGACGTCTCTATTTAAACTTTCCCGCTAGACAAGTCTCCCTCTCCCCCACATCGAACGAGACTCTCTCCCTCCTCCCTTTGCAACTTTGAAAATCCTGTGTTTCTCTTTGAGAGAAGATCCACAAAGGCATAGACAATGTGCATCCACTTGGATAACCGCAGGTCCGTAGCCATCATCGGAAGGTAATGTTATTCTTCATTTTCCTATTCTTGTTCATCCTCCGCGAAATTGTTTTGTGAGTAGAAAACGCCTAAATCCAAACATAACGCATCAACGAAACAAAATGCATTAGCCAAGAAGAGGTGTATTCTGATGTTTTTTTGGCATCCGGACATATTTGCCAAGAAAAACAGGAAATAAACTTCCTTTGTAACCTGCTTGTTATTGTTTTTATATAGTTATAGATTGTATTATATTGTGTATATATATATTAATATCACTATGGTCGAAATATTCGACTGATATAAACGGGTAGCTCCTTTTATGTACAGATTATACTATATTGTCACATTTAATTTTCTCTACTGTTAGAAATTAGAAGTCTTTCTTCACTAATGAAAAAAAAATTGGTTGCTAGTGGTTCTCTCTGCTTTAATTGTAATCCCAAAATCCCGATGAGTAAAACTAACAAATGATGTTTGGAAATATTGATGTGATAATTAGATTGCTTAGAGACAATTACCCATGATTCCCCAATAATGGATATTGATCATCGATTACAATTGTTAGTCAAGTCACAGCATATACCAACTATTGGATGTCCAACTAGCTACTGCTGGCATCAAAGGAAATGGTGTCAGCGGCTTCAAGCCACAAGCATGAGGTAACACGGTACCAGCGGCTTCAAGCCACAAGCTAGCATGAGGTAACAGCAACCACAAACACAACTAGTTGTTACACAACAGTTTACAGAACAACAAACAACTGACATTAATTAACAGTCATTACAACCACAAGTCTCATTATTTAACATCTATTAATTATCCAGTTATTTCTTTTCATCATCCCCCATATTGTTTTGCTAGTAAGAATCATCATGTGATCGTCTAAGCAAAATCGTTTTGCGAGTGGGAAACGCCTAAATCCAAGGATGGCCAAAGGGTGAAATAATTATTATTATTAATGAATGGTTGGTGGGTCCTAAAATAATTTCAGTGTTCAAAGGTTTTCATCCTATTCCTTAATGTAAGCAAGTCTAAGTAATGTATATTCCTTAATGTAAGCAAGTCTAAGTATACATTATTTGGTGCTCCCAGAAGAAAACAAACATGTTTTTTTTGCAGCACATGCCACACTATAGTGCACAATGTTTAGATTCAAACCTTGGAATCCCACGTCCAAAACCAAAAGCCATTTTGCAAGGAATGACTAGGTATACTACCACAGCAACACACACACGACCCTCTAAGCAATAGAATACTGCCACAAATTCTAACTGCAAAACAACACAGAAATCACTTAAACTGTCAAAGTTCCTATTGCAATGGCTGCAAAATATATAGACCTTAATACATGTCTACACGGATCCTTCAAAGACGACAATTGATATTGGAGAGCATGTATGATTGCAAAACAGGCTAAAATATAACCAAGGCCTCCTTTGATTATACTCAACACTGATCAAATTCTTAAGGAAAACTCGACTGATCAAATTCTGAGGGAAAACTCCATTTTAAGCTCTCAAAGTACAAGTCAAGGCTTCAATGAAGATGAACAAGAATAGGATAAACAATTGATATTTTATGGCACTTATGAGAGGCTAGACCATTGGATGGAGGAGAACATATGATTATTTTATTGATGCATATAATACCTAGTTGGAATTCCTAGTTGGAACTAGTTGGATGGAGGAGAACATATGATTATTTTATTGATGCATATAATACATAGTTGGAATTAAGAAGAAGCCAAATGAGATGGATTTCTTGTAGGTCGTCGCCATTGTAACATTTCAATAATTTCATTTCAGGTAGTTTGAGATACAACCTGGTGAAGTAAAGTCTTGGAGATAGTAAATAATATAATGGACGACTGAACGGGACCATGGCTTACCAAGGAATAAATGAGCTTCTGTTAATTGATCAGGTCATGAATGGAGAAAAATATTTAAAAACTGAACCGAAGTAAAAAGTATCGTAAAACTTGAGATATTTATGGCTTGATATGAGCTAAAAGTCCATAATGATACCTAGTCATTCCTTGCAAAATGGATTTTGGTTTTGGACGTGGGATTCCAAGGTTTGAATTTGAACATTGTGCACTATAGTGTGGCATGTGCTGCAAAAAAAGCATGTTTGTTTACTTCTGGGAGCACCAAATAATGTATACTTAGACTTGCTTACATTAAGGAATATACATTACTTAGACTTGCTTACATTAAGGAATAGGATGAAAACCTTTGAACACTGAAATTATTTTAGGACCCACCAACCATTCATTAATAATAATAATTATTTCACCCACTGGCCATCCTTGGATTTAGGCGTTTCCTACTCGCAAAACAATTTCGCTTAGACGATCACATGATGATTCTTACTAGCAAAACAATATGGGGGATGATGAAAAGAAATAACTGGATAATTAATAGATGTTAAATAATGAGACTTGTGGTTATAATGACTGTTAATTAATGTCAGTTGTTTGTTGTTCTGTAAACTGTTGTGTAACAACTAGTTGTGTTTGTGGTTGCTGTTACCTCATGCTAGCTTGTGGCTTGAAGCCGCTGGTACCGTGTTACCTCATGCTTGTGGCTTGAAGCCGCTGACACCATTTCCTTTTATGCCAGCAGTAGTTAGTTGGACATCCAATAGTTGGTATATGCTGTCACTTGACTGACAATTGCAATCGATGATCAATATCCATTATTGGGGAATCAGGGGTAATTGTCTCTAAGAAATCTAATTATCACATCAATATTGCCAAACATCATTTGTTAGTTTTACTCATCGCGATTTTGGGATTACAATTAAAGCAGAGAGAACCACTAGCAACCAATTTTTTTTTCATTAGTGAAGAAAGACTTCTAATTTCTAACAGTAGAGAAAATTAAATGTGACAATATAGTATAATCTGTACATAAAAGGAGCTACCCGTTTATATCAGTCGAATATTTCGACCATATTGATATTAATATACATACACAAGATAATACAATCTATAACTATATAAAAACAATAACAAGCAAGTTACAAAGGAAGTTTATTTCCTGCTTTTCTTGGCAAATATGTCTGGATGCCAAAAAAACATCAGAATACACCTCTTCTTGGCTAATGCATTTTGTTTCGCTGATTCGTTATGTTTGGATTTAGGCGTTTTCTACTCACAAAACAATTTCGCGGAGGATGAACAAGAATAGGAAAATGAAGAATAACATTACCCTCTGATGATGGCTACGGACCTACGGTTATCCAAGTGGATGCACATTGTCTATGCCTCTGCGGATCTTCTCTCAAAGAGAAACACAGGATTTGCAAAGTTACAAAGGGATGAGGGAGAGAGTCTGGTTCGATGCGGGGGAGAGGGAGACTCGTCTGGCGGGCAAGTTTAAACAGAGACGTCGACCAAGGAGTTGAGGAGCCGACGACGGTGGATCTGTCCCACGACAAGACTGCACTGTAGTGTGTCAGATGGGCCTGTGCGTGGTGTTAGGATCAATCCCTATTTCTTTATTCGTATGGCCCAGTAGTTAGGGTACAGGTACGTCGCCCAGCCGAGAATGTATGTTATCGAGAAAGAACATTTCTCGATCATGAGCTATGGATGGTCATATAGAGATGCATGAGCTGACAGAGTCATTTAAGACTCTGCAGCTCAATCGTTAGCTCTCACCGTCAGATCTGGTTTGGTTAAGTTCGTCTAGACATCTATATATATAAGTAGATGGAAAAGCCGGACAAGACATTTGTTATATGGGGATTCACGCTCTTCCCAAATTGCCGGAAAATCTCCTCGTAGTTGGGGTTTTCCAGCTCCCTTGTTTAGAAGGAAGGGTGCCAGATCTCGTCCAATGGAAATTGGGTAGGGTGCTAACCAGTGATGGAAATTGAGGTCGTTTTGATGGTCATGGGGCATTTTTTCGGTCAAATATTTTTAAATATATATTTTTTTAAATATTTGTAATATTTTTTTCTCATGAGAGAAGGTCTATTAGACGCGCAAACAATTTTCCAAATATGTATTTTTAACTTTTTGTGATTTCTATAAATAGTTATTAATTTTTTTTAAGTTTTTGAAGATGGTGAACTTTAAGACTAGTTTCTAAACCTAAATTTCAATTGTTGGTAATGATGGGTGCTTGTTGATATATATTGCATAATATTGGTGGTTGTCATTTATTAGTGTGTTATTTTTGGTAGATAAGTTTGTTAGATTTTATTAATATATAATAAAATATAATGTTTTCATTGTTCAAATTTTTTGGCGGGCATTCTACAACCCAACCCAGTAGGAGGAGATGTGTAAGTCCTTTTATGCTCATCCTAGGGTGTCATTTATAAAACATAATAAAATATCATAAAAAGTAATTTGTCGACCCAAATTAGATTTAAAATATTTAGAATGACATAAAACTACACGCAAATTATATAAATTAAAACTATAAACAGTGCATTCTATACTTCCTCAACATTTCTATTTTAAAAGGGGGGAGATTTGATCCCTCTGGTGGCCCACTTGATAAATCCTTTTAAAAATAGTTTAATAAAATTTTATATCAAAAAAAAATTCAGAGAGATGAAATGAAATTCCAACCTTAGTGCCAACTCCCTAAATATGGTGATACTTAACTACATACTTATCAAAGGGTTAGTAATAAGCATCTTGCAATAATGGTGAGATACTAATCATTGGATATGTGTTGACTTATATCATGGTGCCACATTGAATCTATTAATGTATTTCTACATAAATTCAAAGTGCCTTTTTTCCAAGTGTTGAAATGGGGCAATGGGTTATAATTTAACTGTTATTTACTTATTTTTATTTTATTTAGTTGTTATAAATGAACAGTTTTAAAACTTGTACGTTATCACTAATATAGATTTAATTTTTAAAATTGTTAAATTGACATGGAAGTTGAAAGATTGTCTATGCTTATTAAACAATGAATTCCTTAGGAAGAGACATGTTGTTAATTGGTATTTACTATTAGCCTATTAGCCTATGTTAATTGGTATTTACTATTGGCCTATGTGATTCAATTAAGCACTATACGTATGACCTTCTATCTTTCTTATGAATATGTATATATTTTGCATTCTATCACTGATGTTGAAGCCTTTTAATGGTTTCCTAATTCGTTGTTAAAGCCTTAAGGTTATTGCAAACACCTTTGTCAATTTTATGCTAGTCTCATCCGGAATGAAGACTAGAAAACACCTTTGTCAATTTTATGTGTGAATGTTGTCGTGTAATATTTGTTTTGCTTAACAGAATATGTGTGTTTTGCTTCTCTACACAAGTTTGAAACTTACAGTATGGACTAGTCTTTTTCCTTAACATTTCACAATTCTCACATGAATTCCTTGAACTCATTTCCATACAACTCTCCACCATTCTCTATACTTAGACATTTAATCTATTCTTTACTAGTTTTATACATGATCTTTAAACTCTTTAAATTTCTAAAAAAGATACGATTTCTTGGGGAAAATAGATCCATGTGTTCCCTAAAAATCATCAATTAATGAAATATAATACACACATTTACCTATTGATGGAAGAAATAGGTCCAAACACATCATTGTGTATGTAACACCCAGGTTTTGACCCCTTTGGTGTTAGAAATGTATAAGATGTATATATTGTAATTACTCATGGTGTGGAGCTGAAGGCAAAAGCCCCACCATCGATTTAGTGTTTTAGGTTTCAGCAATTAAATGATGGTATTTCGTGCTAGCCAGCACGTTATAATTTTGGACATCATGTAAATATGCAATTTAATTAAAATACCCAGAACCAGCTAAGTCAATGAAAAATTAAAAGAGATGGGGGCATGATTTCCTAAAGATAAGGAGGGGGGGAATATTCAAACCTTTGGGCCAATGGGGAAAAGCCAGATGTCAAAGGGAGAAACCATCAAACTATCAACTACCCATTTTATCTCTTGTGCCCAATCATTTAATCCTGCTAGAAATTGGTTGACTTAGTTATTGCATGGGATGGACAATGTATGGAGGTCAAAATTCGAATTGGGCATAGCGCCAATTTTTGGAAATTTTTTTATGACTTATCAGCTAAGAAAATGCCCATTTTTTATGCCCATTTCCTCATGCATTCACGTTTTTATCTTCCCCACATTTTTGGAGCTCTTGGGCATTCTCCATGTACGCTTTTGCAATGATCTTCATTTTTCCCATAGATGGGAAGTGGTTTTGTTGACATTCAGTGGCTAGGATCTCTGCTGGGCATTTTTGTGTTGTTCCTAGATTCCCACAGTTGGGAATTTCGTGTTTTCAGTGTTGCACAGCCAATGGGGTACAAATACACAAATTTAGGGACTGAGGGACTCGTTTTTTCCCATGTGAAGCCATAGAAAATTTCTGGAAATTGAATTGCTCTCTCGGGGTCGTTTTGCCCCATCTGCAAATTCGTTTTTGGCTCCCAAATCATTTTTCATCATGCCCAAAACTTGCAATCGATGTGTATGTTACTATTGTTTGGCTTGAACTGGTTTGGGAGGGGAAATGTGGTCTGACTAGCTTGATAAACCTAGTGTGAGAAGGAACCTCACAAACAGAGCTAGGGGGCTCGCTTTCTTCTTTGCACACCCTGAATAGAACTGGAAGGGAAGGCATAGCCTGAGGGATTGTGTAGCAAAGAAGGGGATGCTTCCTAGTGTTGGGTGTATAGATTTTTTAGAATCCAGGATAGATCTGGTGCCCATATCTCTATGGTTGATCTCACTAGCTTAGCAGTCATCCTTTCCAGCTCCTTTGTTGTGGAGAACCTCCTGCAATGAACAATCAAAATGCACGATATAACAGAAATATTGGAGCACAAAAGAGATTTTATTGATCATGGGTCACTTCGAGGGGGAAACCTCCTTTGAGCAAGCTCAATACAAAATAACTCTTCGATGCTTTCATTAGCCTCAACACATACTGATATACCAAGTCTGATCTAAACAACTATTACCCCCCATGAATGTGGGATAAGTTAACATAATAACTAGATAACTTAACAACTATTACTTACTCCCCATGAATATGGGATAATACAACATAGTGATGGGACGACTTACAAAGCATATGTGTCCGATAAAATATACTAACAAAATAAAGAGGAGGGTTGACATGGGTTCTTAACATCCCCTCCCTCTTAAAAAAAAGCTTTGTTCTCAAAGCTTTAGATGTGGAAACTGTTGCTGAATCTGAAGGAGCGGTTTCCATGTAGCATCCTCTGGTTGCATGTTGTGCCACTGAATTAAGACCTTTGTGATGGACTGAGAGAGAAGCTGATAAGTGCGTTTATTGAGGATGGCCACCGCATCTGAAATGACGGATCCTTCATTATCCTGTTCTGGTAAAAAAAATTGTGCTCTGATGTTGGTGCCGATCACTTCCTAAATTTGAGAAGAAGGAGGAAGTGCCAATTTATAAGCAACAGACCCAATCTTCTGAAGAACTGTATATGGACTAGAGATATTTAGAGCAAGCGTTTGGTTCCCTTTGAGTTTTAAGGAGGATTGCTTGTAAGGCTGAAGACGAAGAAAAACCATGTCACCGACTTGAAAAGTGCACTCAGAACGGTGATGATCGACTTGGTGTTTCATGCGGGTTTTGGCCATGTGAAGATTGTCCTGTAGAAGGTGAAGAATCTGATGTCGATTTCGAAGAACCATGTCAACGGCCTGAACTGGTGAATTGATGGGGGTGTATGGAAGGAGTACTAGAGGTGTGTGACCATAAACGGCTTCATATGGAGTCATTTGAGATGCAGTATGGTCGGAAGTATTGTACCACCATTCAGTGAGAGGGAGACACTTTGCCCACAGATGTTGTGCTTCATAGGTGAAACAACAAACATAAGTTTCCCAATAGTTGTTGATGACTTCATTTGGACCATCTATTGGTGGGTGATAAACTGAACTCATACTCAGTTTAGTGTCAATAAGGAGAAAATGACTTGTGAAAGGTGCGTTGCGGTCTGAGAGCACAAAAATGATGATATTTGGAGAGTGTAATGAATATAAAATAAATTATTAAATAGATTAGTTAATAATGAAAGGGTGTGACCCTTCACGCTCAAATCCTATAAAGGCAAGCCTCCATTGTACATTTTACCCATCATATAATATATTATTTACTATTCATATTCATTAT
>LPNX010944658.1:175188-215723 GCA_001517045.1 Pseudotsuga menziesii
CCGCCACCACTCTGCTACACCGTCACCTTCCATCTCTTCCTTCCCCCTTCACAATGCTTCCCCCGCTCTCCACCCAACTGCTTCACAGTTGCTCTCACCTTTCGTCCCTCCCATCCATGCCGCCATTCCTCACTGTCGTTGCACCTCCATCGACTGCTCCTTGCGCGCTCAGCTTTTTCTTCTGTTCTTCCACCACCAGCATTCTTCACGCTCACCCTTCAAGCATTTACCTCCCAATCTCACTTCACACCTCCACCTGCTAAGCACCCAATCGCCCCCACGCTACCATACCTTCACCTTTGGTATGTTGAATTTCTCATTTCATTCCCTTCTAAAAGAAGTGACATCGTGCCCTCTCATATATTTTCATCAACCTAGAGTGCCCTGATGATGGAGAAGCATGGAGTTCATATAAGACTGCATGTTTAATATCTGTGCTCTGGGGAAGCACCAGACTCACCCTTGTATCTCAGAGAAGAGCCATCCCAAGAGAAATGTGTACCACATAAGGGTTACTGACCAACGGTTCGATGATTTCAGATAATGAGGAGTCATAGACATAGTCTTGCTAAACAGAGTGTAACCAAGTTGGAATAGGCATAGCAATAGTTGAAAGAGAGACAGGGGCATCAGATGTGCGAGAAAGAGTATCCACCACAAGATTGTCCTTAGCCTTCTTGTAATTGATCTCATAGTCATAACCCCTGAGTTTACTAACCCATTTCTGTTGTGTTGGGGATGAGACGTGTTGTTCTAGGAAATATTTCAAACTCTGGTGATTAGTCTTGATGCAGGAAGGATTCCCTAAGAGATATGGCCACCACTTCTATAATGCGTGCAAAATAGTCATCATTTCCTTCTCATATGTGGAGGTGGATAAATTCTTTCCAAGAAGGGATTTACCAGTGAATGCCATGGGATGTTCGTCTTGAAAGAGGACAACACCAAGTCCATTGTCGCAAGCATCACTCTCAAGAGTGAAGGGCTTGGAAAAATCAGGCATCTGAAGGGTGCATCAAAATGAAAGATCCAAGGGAGTATTTGAGACTACCGAAGGTTGCATCTTAATGAAATGGAGTTGAGTGATGACACCATGTGAATTCTGCTTAAGGATCGTTTCCATGCAATGTGAACTAATGATGTTGAGAGACCCTGGTTGTAATCCATTGAATGTGTGTTTTTTCCCATTCACTAAAAAATGCATCCACAGTTCAGCAAAATCCCATAAGATGGGTCCAAGTGTGCGTAACCATTGAGTTCTCTAAATCACAGAACAACCTCCTAGGGGTATGGAAAACATGTTAGAGTGCAAGTTATAATCTCCAATAGAGATACACACACTGTGACACTTTCCTTTGCAAGGTAAGGTGCTCCCATTAGCAACCATGACTTTAAAGCTGGAGAAAGGATGGACAAAACAATCAACTTGTTTAGCAATCTTAGGGTCAATAGGTGGTTGCGGAATGTCGACCTGATCGCCTACTGGATCCTGAGCAGCGTCAAAAATTTCAAGTGCAGGTGGAGAAGCGACATCCAAGAAATAGGGCTTGTGTTCAGTACATTGATGTCCCCAGGTGAATTTATCATCGCAATCATAACAAAGTCCTTTTTCCCTATATGCCCGCATCTCGGCTTCAGAAAAATGCTTGATGGGAGTGGTTCTAGGAGTCAGAGGGATTGGATGTCTTTGGGAAACCATACTTTTGAATGGAACAAAAGTGGATTTGGGGCGTTGCTAAGCCCTAATCTTGTCCTATGCCAACTTAGTCAACCCTAGGATTTCCATCATTGTGTTGGGACAGAACATTGTAATGTCAGATTGGATTGTATCCTTAAGACCACTGATAAAACAACTCCTATAGAATGCATCCGAAAATCCTTCTGTGTGCTTGACTAAGTTCTCAAATTCTGTCTGATACTCTCTCACAGTGCAAGTCTGGCGAATTTTTGTGAGTGCTCCTGTGAATTCATCAAAACCACTAGGGCCAAATCGGTGCAAAAGGAGTTGGCAAAAATCTGTCCATTGGGGCTCTTCATGATCCTTGATGTACCAACAGAACCATTGAAGGGCTTCACGTTCCAAATGAAATGATGCAAGTGGGACTTTGGTGACATCAAAAGTGTAATGCATATTAAAGTATTGTTCTACTTTGTGTATCCATCCACTTGGATCATCACCATTGAAGCGAGAGAATTCAATCTTCAGTCCACAAAAGTTGTTGGAAGCAGAGAATGTAGTGCCTGCAGAAGACTCAGGCTGTTGCCGGTTGCTCATGGCTAAATACTAAAGATGGAGGTCAAGAAATATCTGATCCAGATCTTCGAGTTTGGTCTTGAGGGTGACAAGTTCTTCTTCCATTTGTCTATTTGCTCCTACGTGGGGGAAAACCATAAGCAAGGTTTTTTTTTTCAATGTTTCTTTGTTTTCTGTTTTTTATCGGAAATGGGTGGAAAAACAAAAACAGAGAGGGTTTTAGGAAAGGAAAATTTTGAGTTGGGAAAAACGCGAGTGGGTAACTAGGTTGTGGACAATTTCTGAGGGACAAAGGAAACAAAAAATGTGAATTTCAAAAGCGGGGTGAAAGAAGAAAATGGAATTTTTCGCTTCGGGAAGTGGACTTGGGATAGGGTCCTCAATGAATGAAATATGTAGAATGGAATGACAAGGGTTATAGTGAATTTCCAAGGGAAACGGAGCTAAATCAAGGAATATATGGCTAAAGAATTTATTTTTATTTATTTTTTGGCTAAAGAAATGATATGTGGTGGTGCTAGAAAGCTGTGCTTTATCAACTTGAACTGGGGTAAATGATCTGTGACAATTCTAAAATTCTGCATGTTATCAACTGTAAATAGATATGGACCCCAGGTATGTTCGGCTTCCTGATGGTTTAAAGGTAGTCACTCGGCCACCAAGGCTGTCTCACGCTTGAGTATTGGGGCAGTACCCCTCACTTCACAGCGCAGGTAAAACTGCTAATTGCTTGGCCAAAAACGACAGCTCTTTGGTTTTCCTCATGGATGGAAATCTAGTCAATCTAGTGGGGGTCGTTGCCCTTTTCGTTTGGCAGGTCCTCTCAATCGCCAGCTACTTCGGGGTTCTTGTGGTACTCCTCACAATGAGTTTTAGGGCTATGCCCAAGTACTTCCCACAGTTAAGTAGATAGGGTTTATTCCCTGATTTGAATGAAAAACACCGCTGCAAGAAGAAGAACTACTGCAATAATCACTGGCACCAGAAATTCCACCCAATGCTAAAAAACTCGTAATTAGAGCTAGGGTTTTGAGATGAAAACTTTTAAAATGAGCATAATCTGATCTATATTGCTCAGAATCGCTATTATAGCATGTTTCTAGAATTGGAACAATCACTCTGCTTTTACCCACGACTTTGGAATAGAAATCTGGGCACCTAATCAAAACATTTTCGCTCTGCAATTTCCGCGGCCATCACTGAAATTCTGAAAATCTGTTGATTTTAAATCCGCGATATTTCCACTTTTAGAATTCCAAATGAGATGTTTTTTTTTTGAAACTGCGTATTTTTGAAAGAGGAATTCAGATATTCAACTTATTTTTCTTGAATATACATATAAAGTTTCAAAAATGGATGTGAAAGTCGCCGCCCAATTTTGCCCGTTTTTTTCCCAAAAAAAAAAAAATTCCCACTTGTGCCAAGGAAAGTGCTCTGATACCAATTGTGGAGAACCTCTTGCAATGAAAAATCAAAATGCATGATATAACAGAAATATTGGAGCACAAAAGATATTTTATTGATCACGGGCCACTTCGAGGGGCAATCTCCTTTGAGCAAGCTCAATACAAAATAACTCTTCGATGCTTTCATTAGCCTCAACACATACTTATATACTAAGTCTGATCTAAACAACTATTACCCCCAATGAATGTTGGATAAGGAAACATAATAACTAGACAACTTAACAACTATTATTTACTCCCCATGAATGTAGGATAATACAACATAGTGATGGGACAACTTACAAAATATATGCGTCCAATAAAATATACTAACAAAATAAAGAGGAGGGTTGACACAGGTTCTTAACATTTGTATCTCGATAAACCCAATTGTGTTGTCTTGGCTAAATCTTGATAAATCCTTGGCTATGTGTGAGTCTGCTAGTGTTCCCTTATTCCTTGTGGGAAACACGCCTAGCTCAGGAGTAGCAGTGTTGCTGAGAGATTAATGAGCACACTAGATAAGTATTCTTGATAAGTATTCTTGTCTATTTTATCTCTGCAACTGTATATGTGTTTATGAATTAATATGAACATGTTAAATGTTGTGAATGAATGAATTTTGCTTCTGTTGTATGTTAATAATTTATGCATCTGTGTATCTTTAAGTTCAATGCATTTTTATATTTACGTTCATGGAATTTACATTTCCTGGATTAGATAGCAGCGATAGTCGCGTCCTCTCTCTGGTAGATGGGTGGGGACGTGACAGTGTGGTATCAGAGGTGATGTTGCAGCTTTGGGCCTCAATGGGCCATGAAGAGCAGCTGACAAAGGATAATTCAACCTCTGTGTTCAGTAGAACGAAAAGAAGCAGACAAAAAAAATTTAGAATTTTTTCTAAGTGTGGAATTTACCTATGTTAGCTCAGTTAGTTGAAGTGGAGCTGATGCATGTCGGCTAAGTTAGTTGATGCAAGCCAATACACATTGGGTGGAAACTGAGATTTCTACTAGCAGCAGAAGAAAAGACGAAAAATTTTTCAAACTTTTTTTATGAATGGGCATGTCAGCTAAGTTTGCTGAAGTGAGCCGATACATGTCAGCAGGGAACGGAGATGTGAGCCAATGCGTGTCGGCTGAGTCGATCCGACGGGAAGAAAAGAAAAAAAAATTGAAATTTTTTTCTAAGTATTGAAATCGGCGGAAATCGGAGAATTTTACCGATACGTTGGCTGATTTCCGTCGACGCACATCGAAAAAATTTGGGAGTTCCAGCCGCAACACGTCAGGTGGAAGGTCAAAATTTTTCTGACGTGGCAGAAGGCTTGGAAAGTTCGTTGACCATAAGAAACTTTAAAAAATTTCCACAACGACGGCAGTTTTGGCAAGTTGCCGATCAGAAAAAGAAAAAAAAAATTTGAAAGTTTTCCGCAACAGCGGCAGTTTTGGCAAGTTTCCAATCGAAAGAAAAGTAAAAACTTTCCTGATGCAGCGGATGAAAGTCAAAAAAATTTCCGATGCAGCGGAATGTTCAATAGGAAGGAATCGGGCAAAGTTTTCCAATGCAAGTTGGAAAAATTTGGCAAATTTTTCCAACACATCAAGGAAAAAGGGTGAATTCATCGATCAGGTGGAAAGGCTAAGCTGCTCCGAAACAGGGAAATTTAGCAGGTTTTTCAATGGGATTGCAGGGGCTCGAAAGATGAAAAATGGTAGTGAGTTGTGTGCCAGATTGTGTGAAAATGGAATATTTACAAAAAAAAACGAAGGCGCTGCCCTCGACCCGCCTTGCAATGACATGGGGAAAGCCCCCTTGAACCCCATCGCCCACCTAAGACAATTGTTCTTTGTGAAAATAAACTTTTGTGTTTTGACAAAGTTGTCAATATATGAATTATCCAAATGTAGGTAAGTAATGTATAAATTCATGTGAATGTTATGCAGCTAACAATTTTGTTTATTAACAGATTTTACAAAATTATAGTCACCTTCAAAGGCAGTATTCCACATAGTGCAGTTCGGTAAAGTTGGGTTTTGGTTGAGCCATGAGAACCTATAGCATGAAGGATGTACATGATCCCTATGAACATGAGGAATATTTCATGGGAGAAAACATCTATGTGGGGAATACTAAGACAGAGTCTAATGGGAGAATATTTCAAGACACTCCCCCAGATTTTGCAGCCACCATGAGAATCCTAAGGGCGGAGATGCAAAGTTATATGGAAGATAATGAAAAATTAGTTAAGGATCGGGAGGAACATAATCAATTGAATGCATCCATGTTGCAAAGTTTTGCAGACATCCAGAGGCAGATGAACTTTGGAGATCGAGAAATAAGACCAGAAGGTAGTAAGAGCACTGTTAGAAGAAGAAAGACATCTCCTAGTGGGTCATCTGACTATGAAGGATCTACTGGCAGTTCAAGTTCTTCTTCTCACAAGAATGAGAGGAATAGGCATTACCAGAACCATTCACGTGATCAATTTAAGAAGGTAAGGCTGCCTACCTTCAATGGTGAGGTAAATAATGGACAAGAAGTTGAAGCTTGGCTTCTTGGGATGAGAAAATATTTCCAAGTCCAAGACTATTCAGGAAATATGAAGGCTACGGTAGCCATATTCAATTTGACTGGAAGAGCATCCATATGGTGGGAGCACTTCAGGAAAGTGAATAAGATTAATTAAAGGAAGATTGTGTGGAAATAGTTCAAGAAGTATTTTAAGCAGAAGTACCTCTCTAAAAGGTACTATGATGATAATATCAAAGAATTCCATGAGTTGAGATTGGGACTGCAGACCATGAAAGAGTATGCAAATAATTTTTTGGAGTTGTTGAGGTATGTCAGGTACATTAAATATGAGAAGGTGAAAATCTAGCATTTCCTGAGTGGGTTGCCTCAGTCTTACAAAGACAGAATTGAGTTTATGAATCTATAACTCTTGAAGAAGAAATAAGGAACGATAAGTATTGCTATGAGAAAAGCAAGGGAAGACCTAATTATCAAAACACATGGAAGGATAGGAAGAATGAGAATTCTGACCAAAGGAAGAAAGGTTTCAAACCTTTTAACTTTAGGAATCAACAGAAGAAACCAACACAAGCTATGAGTAAGCCAACTAAAGTGATGGGAGAGAAGCCAAAGAATCCACAATAGAACAAGGAACCTATCCAATTTTGGAAGTGTGGAGGACCACACATGCGCAGTAATTGTCCACTTAGGGATGGGAATGCAAGGCCAGCTTATAACATTTAAGAAGCAGAGACAATGGGTCAAGTGCTAAGAGCCCACCCTAGGATTTATGCAGCGCTGGAGGACCACCAGGAACATCACCAGTCAACTGTGGTTGAAGTTGCAGGTAAGATTATTGAGCAATCTGTTTCTATTTTGATTGACCCTGGTTCTACTCACAGTTACATTACTCCTAGAGTAGTGGATATTTGTGCTTGTAAGAAAGTAAAGCATAGCAAATATTGGTTAGTTCAGCTAGCCACTGGAACTAAGAGAAAGGTTAGTGAAGTGGTAGAGAAATGTCCATTGGTTATGAATGGATTGGTCACTTGTGTATATCTGAATGTTCTACCACTTGGTTCCTATGATGTTCTCATTGGAATGGATTGGTTAGAAGCTCACAGGGTAAAGCTTTACTATTATAATACGACTTTTGAATGCATGGATGAAGAAGGGAACCCAATACTTGTAAGAGGCATTCAAAAGGTGATTTATGTGAGGCAGATTTCAGCAATGCAGTTGAAGAAGTTCTATAGGAAAGGTTGACAGTTGTATGCATCTCATATTTTGGAGGCATCAGAGAATGAAACTCCTAGGTGGGAGGACTATCAAGTGTTGCTGGAATTCACGGATGTTTTTCTTGATGAATTTTCAGGGCTTCCTCCAAACAGAGACATTGATTTCACAATTGAACTTGTGCCAGGATCAACACCAGTGTCCAAGACACCCTATAGAATGAGTACACCAGAAATTCTAGAGCTGAAGATGGAACTACAAGAGTTGTTGGAGAAGAAGTATATCAGGCCAAGTATGTCTCCTTGGGGAGCACCAGTTCTGTTTGTGAAGAACAAAGATGGTACACTCGGGTTGTGTATTGATTACAGATAGTTGAACAAAGTCACTGTGAAGAACAAATACCCTTTGCCTAGAATTGATGACCTCTTTGATCAAATGAGAGGAGAAAAGGTATTTTCCAAGATTGACTTGAGGTATGGTTACAATCAGGTGAGAATCAAGGATGAAGACATTCATAAGACAACCTTTAGGACAAGGTATGGACATTATGAGTTTGTAGTGGCACCATTTGGTCTCACAAATCCACCAGCTACATTTATGTTCCTTATGAATAGTGTCTTCAGCAGGTCTTTGGACAAGTTTCTTCTTATTTTCCTTGATCACATCCTTATTTATTCTAAGAATGAGGAAGAGCATGAAGAACATTTGAGACCGACATTGCAATTACTTAGAGAGCATAAGTTCTATGCAAAGTTGAGCAAGTGTGACTTCTATAAGGATAGGATTCATTATTTGGGTCACATTATCTCAAAATAGGGTATATTTGTGGACCTTGAGAAGATTCAGGCCATTATGAATTGGCCTACTCGAAGAAATGTGACAGACGTAAGATATTTTATGGGGCTTGTAGGATACTACAAGAGATTCATTGAAGGATTCTCCAAGGTTGCACATCCAGTCACTTCTTTGCAAAATAACTGAATAAAGTTCGAATGGACACCGAGGTGTGAAGAAAGATTCCAGAAGTTGAAGAATCTTCTCACAAGTGCACCAGTATTGAAGATTGCAGGCCTAGAAAAATATTTTTTGGTGTGTACTGATGCATGTGGTCAAGGGATTGGAGGAGTCCTTATGCAAGACAAACATGTGATATGTTATGAGTCAAGAAAGATGAAGGAGCATGAGAAGAACTATGCCACTCATCATCTAGAACTTGCAGCCAAAGTACATGCTCTCTAGGTGTGGAGGCATTACTTGATGGGAAGAATATTTGAGCTAAGGACAGACCATTGTGGTCTGACGTATTTGTTTGATTAGCCTACTCTGAATGCTAGGAAAGCGAGATGGCTGAATTTTTTATGTGAGTTTGATTTTGAAATCAAGCACATAAAGGGAAAACAGAATAAGGTAGCTGATGCACTCAGCAGGGAGGTGCAGCAAATGCATGTGGAAGCCATTAGTATTTTCCAATCAGAGTTGAGGCAGTAGATTGTTAATCATGTTGTTGAAGATGAATGGTATGCACAGGTAAAAGACAAGTTGCAGCATCAAATCCTTGAAAAGAAGTATGAGGAATATAAATTGGAAGATGATTGAATTATTACCTATAAGAACATAATTTATATTCAAAATGTAGCATATTTGAGGAGAGTTGTTATGGATGAGATCCATCAAGCTCCATATTCTGGTCACCCAGGATATCAAAAGACAATTGCTACAATTAGAAAGCAGTACTTTTGGCCAGAAATGAAAAAGGACATGGATGAATATATTTCAAGGTGCATGAAATGTCAGCAGGTGAAGGTTGAGCATCAACACCCAGTAGGTTTGTTGCAGCCTTTTCTAGTTCCAGAATGGAAATGGAAAGTTATTTCCATGGGTTTTATTACAGTATTTCCAATGAATTGGAGACAACATGATTCCATCATGGTTGTGGTGGACAAGTTGAAAAAGGTAGCACATTTCATACCAGTTAAGTCCACACATAAGACTGATGACATTGCAAAAATATTCATGAAGGAGATTTTTGAATTGCATGGATTTCCTAAGGAAATACTCTCGGACAAAGATGTCAAGTTCACTTTCGATTTCTTGAAGGGTTTGTTTGCATATTTCGGTACAAAACTAAACTTGATCACTTCCTACTATACTGATATTGATGGGAAGACAGAGAGATTTAACCAGGTGCTTCAATACATGCTTCGCATGTATGTGATGGACAAACCAACCAAGTGGGAATATTATTTACACTTGGTATAATTTGGGTATAATAACAGAAAACAAGCATCATTAGGAATGAGTCCATATGAATCCTTGTATGGTAGAAGGTGTAGGGCACCAGTGACATGGGATAATCCAGTGAACAAGATTGTGCTTGGTCCAGAATTTCTAAAGGAGATTGAGCACAAGGTTGTAAAGATCATGCTTAATCTGAAAGCAGCCCAGGAAAGACAGAAAATATATGCAGATAAGCATAGGGTGAACAGAGAATTCGTTATTGGGGATCATGTTTACCTCAGAGTGAGGGGAAAGAAGAGTTCCTTGAAGCTTGGAAGTTGTGTCAAGATGTCTCCTAGATATTGTGGGTCGTTTGAAGTGCTTCAAAGAATAGGGACAGTTGCATATAGAATTGCATTGCATGCTATCACTAGAGCTCATAATTTTTTTCATGTTTCTTTGCTTAAGAAATATGTACATGATCCTAACCATGTAACAAATTGGGATGTGATTCAGGTGTGCATCCTTGACAAGAAGGTCACAATGCTTTGAAATTGATCCATAAGGCAAGTAAAGGTGCAATGGGAGAACCACGTTCCTGAAGAGGCTACGTGGGAGCTGGAGGATGCCATATGATTGGCACATCCAATTTTGTTCAATTCTGCGGAGCATCGAGGGCGGTACCAGCTTAGCATTTTGTTCAATTTTGTAAAGCACTGAGGATAAAGTTGTTGAAGGCGGAGGGGAATGTAACACCCTGGGTTTGACCTTGTTGCCAATAAATATTTATATGATGTATATATTGTAATTACTCATGGTGTGGAGCAGAAGGAAAAATCCCCAACATCGATTTACCATTTTATGTTTAAGCGATTTAAATCGATACCGATGGTATTTCGTGCTAGCCAGCACATTATAATTTTGGACATCATGTAAATATGCAATTTTATTAAAATACCCACAACCAACTATGTCAATGTAACATTAAAAGAGATGGGGGCGTGATGTCCTAAGGAAAAGGGGGAGAAATATTCAAACCTTTGGGCCAATGGGGAAAAGAAAAATGTCAAAGGGTGAAACCATCAAATTGTTGACTACCCATTTTGTCTCTTGTGCCTAATCATTTAATTCTACCAGAAATTGGTTGAGTTAGTTATTGCATGGGATGGGAAAGGTATGGAGGTCAATATTCGAATTGGGTAGAGCACCAATTTTTGGAAAAACATGTTTTGACTTATGATCCAAGTAAATGCCCATCTTTGCTACCCATTCCCTCATGCATCCATGGTTTTGTCTTCCCCACGTTTTTGGAGCTCTTGGGCATTCTCCATGGATGTTTTTGCAATGATCTTCATTTTTCCCATGGATGGGAAGTGGTTTTATTGACATTTAGTGGTTGGGATCTTTGATGCCCATTTTTTTGTTTTTTCTGCATTCCCAAGATTGGGAATTCTGTGTTTTTAGTGTTTTATAGACAATGGGGGACAGATACACAAATTTAGGGACTGAGGGAGTCATTTTTTCCCATGTGAATCCATAGAACATTTTTGGAAATTGAATTTCTCTCCCAGGGTCGTTTTCCCCCATCTACAAATTTTCTTTGGCTCCCAAGTCATTTTTCATCATGCCCGAATCTTGCAATTGTTGTGTATGTTACTGTTGTTTGGGAGGGGAAATGTGGTAAGAATAGCTTGATAAACCTAGCATGAGAAGGAACCTCACAGACAGAGCTAGGGGGTTGTCTTTCTTATTTGCACACCCTGAATAGCACTGGAAGGGAAGGCATAGCCTGAGGGACTGTGTAGCAGAGAAGGGGATGCTTCCTAGTGTCGGGGGTGTAGATGTTTTAGAATCCAGGCTAGATTTGGTGAAGGTTTCCATAGCTCTGTGGTTGAGCTCACTAGCTTAGCAGTCAACCTTTCCAACTTCTTTATATCCAGATAAACCCAACTATGTTGGCTCATATTGATAAATCCTTGGCTATGTGTGAATTTGCTAGTGTTCCCTTATTCCTTGTGGGAGTCATGCCCAGCTCAGGGGTGGTAGTGTTGCTAAGATATTAGTGAGAACACTAGCCTATGGTTGGGTGGAATGTTGTAGCAACGTAGTTGGTTGTGGGACAATCTTCTTTCAAGATAAGTACTCTTGTCTATTTTATCTTTGCAACTGTATATGTGTTTATGAATTAATATGAACATGTTAAATGTTGTGAATGGATGAATTTTGCTTCCACTGTATGTTAATAATTTATGCATCTGTGTAGCTTTAAGTTCAATGAATTTTTATATTTACGTTCAAAGGATTTACACTTCCCGGATTAGCTAGCAGCAATAGTTGCGTCCTCTCTCCGGTAGAGGGGTGGGGATATGACAGTTTATTAAATCCATGATCCATTTTTCTCTTGTAGAACCATGTGGGAATCTTAACTTATTTTTTTACCATATATGCAATGTTCACACAAATTGAACTCCAATAAAAAATCAAACATACCTTCTACCATACATTTACCATGTAATGCTCGAAGGCCCTTCTCTCCAATATATCCTAGTCTTTGATGCCACAAAATTGTATTGTTTATAAGGACAACATGATCATGTATTCTTTATTTCTATCCTTATGAATAAAGGACTTGTTACACCGATCATTAAAATTTCTTCCAAACAACTTGTACATAGTTCTAATCTAACATATCAACATCAATTCCATTTCTCCTTGAACCATCTCACACGTGCCCCTTTCAAATACAAAATACACACTTGCATCACCCATTTTACTTACATATTTTAGGGTTTTTTCCAAATATATAATGTTTAGAATACCAAGAAGATTTGTAATCCTTTCATATTTGAGGAGTAGCTTGACACCATTATGCCCTATGATTTTGGTTTTCGATTCACATCCTAGGAAAACGTCACCTGGATTGTAATTTTTATATTCACAAAACCACTTCCCATGAGAAGTCATATGAAATGAAGCACTCGACTCGATCAACCACACAACATAATATGCATGTGTGCCGAGGGGGGTGATTAGCCCCACTTGAACCCCCTTTCTTTGGGAATCTACAAAGAGTACAACACATATCTCACAAAGAGATGCATTTTTAAAGTCCCTTAAGGGTATTTTAGTGACTTTGTAAATGCATTGAATCATATAGAAGACCATAACTAAGATGATGTGTATAATGTTAAACTTGTTTATTTGTCCTACAAGAACTTGACCATTGACTAACATGAATAGAAGTTCCAAGGCCTTGAGTCCAAGGATAAATTATTATCAGAATTGGGGTGTGACATTTGATATTTAAAATACATGAATAAAAAATTAATTTGAGGTAAAAATGTTGA
Source organism: Pseudotsuga menziesii (assembly GCA_001517045.1). Lineage (NCBI taxonomy): Eukaryota > Viridiplantae > Streptophyta > Pinopsida > Pinales > Pinaceae > Pseudotsuga > Pseudotsuga menziesii. The sequence continues at coordinate 188,202 of LPNX010944658.1, forward strand.
AACCTAACTCCTTTGAAAAATACATTATTATATCTCTAAGAGGACATATTCGTGCTGAAGTTATTAATACAAAAATCTTGGATATTATATAAGGGGTTATACATAGGATAAGAAGGGAAAAAATGAAGAGGGAAAACATAAAATGCCACAATCAAAGCATGTAGTTGTCAGTCTACAAAAAACTCTAATCTTTCGTCATTGAACCACACTGTAAATCCTCTCAACCCTAGTTTAAGGGAAATGTTTATAACACTAATGTTTTTTGAAATAATACCTTCACTGCTCTAATTATTAGTGTGTCATGATACTCTTCTTATGTTCTCAAGAAGAGTATCTATCACTAGAGGGTGGAATGTATAAACTAAGAGGTCACTCAGAAGCTACCTTGATCCATAGAATGCTTACTCACATAAAACTATAAAGCCCTACCACATGTGAGCAAGGTAGTCATAATATTGATCGGGAAGGATGCAACCTTTAGTGAAGATACAAGTCAAGAAATTTCCAACTTGAAGAAACATATGAAGAAGTCGTAGCCCCCAAAGCTGCAGAACTGATGAAGGAAGTTAACCTTCTCATGATGACAAGATTCTGGAAGAACATGATATGTTCGAGACCCATCAACATCTCCACATGAATATCTCACAAAAGAGAAATCTAGCTTGGGTCTGTGATATTATTCAAGAAAAAGAAAGTAATGGTGCTCAAGAAGGATCCACAAAGCATAGAAAGAATCCAAAGACATTTCTTAGTTATGTGGCTTTGATGTTTGATCTTGTAGAGAAATAACCTACTTCTTTTGAAGAAAATGTTCAAAATAAAGAATGGGTAGAAGCTATGATGAAATAATACCAATCCATAATGAATAATGATGTATGGGAAATACTTCCCAATCCAGAAGGACAAAGTGTGGTACCCTCCAAATGTATCTACAAGATAAAACATACAGTTGATGGAAGTATTGAGAAGTACAAACCCATATTTCTGTCCCAAGGATTATCTCATAAGTAAGGAATTTATGATGAAGAGACATTTTCTCCGATAGCAAGGTACACTTCTATCAAAACCATCATGGAATTGGTGTTAGTATTAAATAATCCTCAATTGTCCATATATGTTAGGATTATGTAATCCTCCCTTGTCCATATATAGTCTATTTAATCATCTTTTGTAGCTTAGGGAGACATTATTAATGTACTAGAGTGTGGGGAACACATATAGAGGTTAACTACCACTTACTGCATGTCCATTCATAAGTTTATGTGCCTCTGAGACCAATCGCTAGATTATAGGATCCACTCTTAGTGCTACCAGCAACCTACATTAGTTGTTTGTGGTAGGTAGGTAGTTATGTTGAGTCAAATTTCAGTTAAATTAAGTTAGATCACTCTCAGTTAATCTAGCGCCAGTTTTGCATGGATGCATGGGGATGTAGCGCCTTTTGCCACCTACCTCATTATTTTAATTGGTTTATTTAATTTAACTGATTGTTGGATAGATTTAAACATCAGGAGTTAGACTAGTTGCTCCCATGCAGTGAATTAGACACTCTCAGTTAGCTAGTTAGTCGGTTTTAGTTCGTAGATTCGAATCTCATACACATGATTCAAATTCTACTTATTGTAACACTATTGTATAATGCTGGGGATAATGAAGATTAATGTTGTAATTAACCTATCAATTTTGATCATATTTGTCTCAAATATCTCTTGTTCACTGTACATTGGTATTGATATTCCATTGCACAATTATACTTCACAATTGTTCTCAGATCAATGGTTCAATCATTTAAATTGGTATCAAAGCTGAGGTCTCAATTTCAATTCCCCCGATCTATGCCGAAGGGGGGTGGGTGTTGGAGTATTGTTACAACTGTATGGTATAACCATCACACCTATAGAAATATAAAAGATGTGGACTAACTTCCACTCCTGATAATAGGGCCTTGTGCTTGGTTTCATTTGTTCATCAACATCTGCAGGTTTTGGTGTAACAGTAAACCTTACATGGTATCAGATCCATGTTCATGCTAGAAGCAAGTCTTGTCCGATCTCCATTGTACACTACAAGTAGTTGAGATTCCACATAAATCATGGAATGATAGCCTTGCTCCCTCTAAATTATGTTCAAAGAAGTCTATTGGGTATGACAGACTCTGAAAAGGTGTGCATGTCAAGGTGGAAAGGTTTGAAACTGACATGATTGCGAATTGATTTGGGTTTTGCAGTGTTATTTGCAGGTACCTACGTAGCTTCCTTAGGAATTGACTAAATTAGCATACAGAATAATGGATTCTTCAGCTCTCGTACCCAGAATCCTTACACCCTTCAACTACATTGATTGGAGGGAAGATATGTAGGTATCCTAGCTTAAGCTTGGTATGTTTAGGATAACAATGGGCAGAGAAACTAAGCCCTAGGATTATGTTGAGAAGAGAAAGATTTTGAATCATCTTGATGAGGCCTTCAACATCATATGCACTCATATCTCCTGGGATCTTTTGTTCCACCTTGATGGACTATGGACTCCAAAGGAAGCTTGGTATAATCTTGAATATTTGTTTGGAAAACAAGATGAGCTTCAAGGGCATATTTTGGAGAATGAGTTCATTGCTCTATAACTCAACAATTTCTAATCTATTCAACAATTCTTTACAAAATACAAGTCACTAGTACTGCAATGCAAACAATGTGTATTAGAGAGGAAAGATGAGCATCTTGCGATGTCAGTGCTGATGCCAGTTGTATGCAGCTCATATTTTGGAGGCATTAGAGAATGAAACTCCTAGGTTGGAGGACTATCAGGTGTTGCTGGAATTCAGGGATGTTTTTCCTGATGAAATTTTAGGGCTTCCTCCAAATAGATACATTGATTTCACAATTGAACTTGTGGCACGAGCAGCACCAGTGTCCAAGACACCCTACGGAATGAGTACACCAAAAATTCTAGAGCTGCAGATGCAAATGCAAGAGTTGCTGGAGAAGAAGTATATCAGGCCAAGTGTGTCTCCTTGGGGAGCACCAGTTCTGTTTGTGAAGAACAAAGACGGTGCACTCGGGTTGTGTATTGATTACAGACAGCTGAACAAAGTCACTGTGAAGAACAAATACCCTTTGCCTAGAATTGATGACCTCTTTGATCAAATGAGAGGAGAAAAGGTATTTTCCAAGATTGACTTGAGGTATGGTTACAATCAGGTGAGAATCAAGGATGAAGACATTCATAAGACAACCTTTAGGACAAGGTATGGACATTATGAGTTTGTAGTGGCACCATTTTGTCTCACAAATCCACCAGCTACATTTATGTGCCTTATGAATAGTGTCTTCAGTAGGTCTTTGGACAAGTTTGTTCTTATTTTCCTTGATGGCATCCTTATTTATTCTAAGAATGAGGAAGAGCATGAAGAACATTTGAGACTGACATTGCAATTGCTTAGGGATCATAATTTGTATGCAAAGTTGAGCAACTATGACTTCTATAAGGATATGATTGATTATTTGGGTCACATTATCTTAGAAGAGGGTATATTTTTGGACCTTGAGAAGATTCATGCCATTATGAATTGGCCTACTCGAAGAAATGTAACAGATGTAAGATATTTTATGGGGCTTTCAAGATACTAAAGGAGATTCATTGAAGGATTGTCCAAGGTTGCACATCCAGACACTTCTTTGCAAAATAAGGGAATAAATTTTTAATGGACACCGATGTGTGAATAAATATTCCAGACGTTGAAGAATCTTCTCACAAGTGCACCAGTATTGAAGATTGCAGACCCAGAAAAATATTTTGTGGTGTGTACTGATGCATGTGGTCAAGGGCTTAGAGGATTCCTTATGCAAGACAACCACATGATATGTTTTGAGTCAAGAAAGATGAAGGAGCATGAGAAGAACTATGCCACTCATGATCTAGAAATTGCAGCCATAGTAAATTCTCTCAAGGTTTGGAGGCATTACTTGATGGGAAGAAGATTTGAGCTAAGGACAGACCATTATGGTCTGAAATATTTGTTTGATCAGCCTACTCTAAATTCTAGGCAAGCGAGATGGCTAGAGTTTTTATGTGAGTTTGATTTTGAAATCAAGCACATAAATGGAAAAGAGAATAAGGTAGCTGATACACTCAGCAGGAAGGTGCAGCAAATGCATGTGGCAGCCATTAGTATTTTCAAATCGGAGTTGAGGCAGCAGATTGTTAATCATGTTGTTGAAGATGAATTGCATGCACATGTAAAAGACAAGTTGCAGCATCAAAGCCTTGAAAATAAGTATGAGGAATATAAATTGGAAGAATATGGACTTCTTCCCTATAAGAATAGAATTTATATTCCAAATGTAGCATATTTGAGGAGAGTTGTTATGGATGAGATCCATCAAGCTCCATATTCTGGTCACCTAGGATATCAGAAGACAATTGTGACAACTAGAAAGCAATACTTTTGGCTAGAAATGAAAAAAGACATGGCTGAATATATTTCAAGGTACATGAAATGTCAGCAGGTGAAGGTTGAGCATCAACACCCAGCATGTTTGTTGCAGCCTTTTCTAGTTCCAGAATGGAAATGGGAAGTTATTTCCATGGATTTTATTACAGGATTTCCAATGAATTGGAGACAACATGATTCCATCATGGTTGTGGTGGACAAGTTGAAAAAGGCAGCACATTCCATACCGATTAAGTCCACACATAAGATTGATGACATTGCAAAAATATTCATGAAGGATATTTTCGAATTGTGTGGATTTCCTAAGGAACTAATCTCGGATAAAGATGTCAAGTTCTCTTCCGATTTCTGGAAGGGTTTGTTTACATATTTAGGTACAAAACTGAACTCCAACACTTCCTACCATCCTGAGATTGATGGGAATACATAGAGAGTTAACCAGGTGCTTGAAGACATGCATCGCATGTATGTGATGGACAAACCAACCAAGTGGGAATATTATTTACACTTGGTAGAGTTTGTGTTCAATAATGGACAACAACCATCATTACGAATGAGTCTACAGTGAAGCCTTGTATGGCAGAAGGTGTAGGGCACCAGTGACATGGGATAATCCAGTGAATAGGATTGTGCTTGGTCCAGAATTGCTAAAGGAGATTGAGCACGAGGTTGTAAAGATCATGAATAATCTGAAATCAGGCCAGGACAGATAGAAAATCTATGCGAATAAGCATAGGGTGAACAAAGAATTCATTATTGGGGATCATGTTTACCTCAGAGTTCCTTGAAGCTTGAAAGTTGTGTCAATCTGTCTCCTAGATATTGTGGGTCGTTTGAAGTGCTTGAAAGAATAGGGACAGTTGCATATAGACTTGCATCGCATGCTATCACTAGAGATCATAATGTTTTTCATGTTTCTTTGCTTAATAAATATGTACATGATCCTAACCATGTAATAAATTGGGATGTGATTCAGGTGGGACCCGAGGGAGAGTTCCAAATCGATCCAATGTGCATCCTTGATAGGAAGGCCATAATGCTCCATAATCGAGCCATAGGGAAAGTAAAGGTGCAATGGGAGCACTATGGTCCTGAAGAGGCTACGTGGGAGCTGGAGGATGCCATACGATTGGCACATCCATTTTTTCTCAATTCTGCAGAGCACTGAGGGCGGTACCAGTGTAGCATTTTGTTCAATTTTGTAAAGCACTGAAGACAATGTTGTTGAAGGCGAAGGGGAATGTAACACCCCGGGGTTGACCTTTTTGGCATTAAAAATGTATATGATGTATATATTGTAAGTACTCATGGTGTGGAGCTGAAGGAAAAATCCCCACCATCGATTTACCATTTTATGTTTCAGCGATTAAAATTGATGGCGATGGTATTTCGTGCTAGATGACACGTTGTAATTTTGGACATCATGTAAGTATGCAATTTAATTAAAGTACCTAGAACCAGCTATGTCAATGCAACATTAAAAGAGATGGGGGCGTGATTTCCTAAGGATAAGGGGGGGGAATATTCAAACCTTTGGGCCAATGGCGAAAAGCCAAATGTCAAAGGGTGAAACCATCAAACTGTCAACTACCCATTTTGTCTCTTGTGCCCAATCATTTAATTCTATTAGAAATTGGTTGAGTTAGTTATTGCATGGGATGGGCAAGGTATGGAGGTCGAAATTCGAATTGGGCAGAGCACCAATTTTTGGAAAAACATGTTTTGACTTATGAGCCAAGTAATTGCCCATTTTTTCTACCCATTCCCTCATGCATCCACGTTTTTGTCTTCCCCACATTTTTGGAGCTCCTAGGCATTCTCCATGGATGGTTTTGTAGTGATATTCATTTTTCCCATGGATGGGAAGTGGTTTTTTTGACATTCAGTGGTTGGGATCTCTCCTGGCCATTTTTGTGTTTTTTCTGCATTCCCACGGTTGGGAATTCTATGTTTTTAGTGTTTTATAGACAATGGGGAACAGATACACAAATTTAGGGACTGAGGGAGTCTTTTTTTCCCATGTGAGTCCATAGAAAATTTCTCAAAATCAAATTTCTCTCCCAGGGTCATTTTCCCCCATCTACAAATTTGCTTTTGGCTCCCAAGTCGTTTTTAATCATGCCCAAAACTTGCAATCATTGTGTATGTTACTGTTGTTTGGTCTGAACTGGTTTGGGAGGGGAAATGCAGTATGACTAGCTTGATAAACCTAGTGTGAGAAGGAACCTCATAGACAGAGCTAGGGGGTTGTCTTTCTTATTTGCACACCCTGAATAACACTAGAAGGGAAGGCATAGCTTGAGGGACTGTGTAGCAGAGAAGGGGATGCTTCCTAGTGTTGGGTGTGTAGATGTTTTAGAATCCAGGATAGATTTGGTGAAGGTTTCCATAGCTCTGTGGTTGAGCTCACTAGCTTAGCAATCAACCTTTCCAGCTCCTTCTACCATACATTTACCGTGTAATGTTCGAAGGCCCTTCTCTCCAATATGTCCTAGTATTTGATGCCACATAATTGTATTGTTTATAAGGACAACAGGATCATGTCTTCTTTATTTCTATCCTTATGAATAAAGGACTTGTTACACCGATCATTAAAAGTTCTTCCAAACAACTTGTACATAGTTCTAATCTAAAATATCGACATCAATGCCATTTCTCCTTGAACCATCTCACATGTGCCCCTTTCAAATACAACATACACACTTGCATCACCCATTTTACTTACATATTTTAGGGTCTTTTCCAAATATAGAATGTGTAGAATACCAAGAAGATTTGTAATCCTTTCATATTTGAGGAGTAGCTTGACAACTCTATGCCCTATGATTTTGGTTTTTGATTCATATCCTAGGAAAACATTGACTGGATTGTATTTTTTATATTCACAAAAACACTTCCCATGAGAAGTCATATGAAATGAAGCACTCAACTCGATCAACCACACAACATAATATGGATGTGTGCCAAGGGGGTGATTAGCCCCACTTGACCCCCCTTTCTTTGGGAATCTACAAAGAGTACAACACATATCTCACAAAGAGATGGATTTTTAAAGTCCCTTAAGGGTATTTTAGTGACTTTGTAAATGCATTGAATCATATAGAAGACCATAACTAAGATGATCTGTATAATGTTAAACTTGTTTATTTGTCCTACAAGAACTTGACCATTGACTAACATGAATAGAAGTTCCAAGGCCTTGAGTCCAAGGATAAATTATTATCAAAATTGGGGTGTTACATTTGATATTTAAAATACGTCAATAAAAAATTAATTTGAGGTTAAAATGTTGAAACCTAACTCCTTTGAAAAATAAATTATTATATCTCTAAGAGGACATACTCATGCTAACGTTATTAATACAAAAATCTTGGATATTATATAAGGGGTTATACATAGGATAAGAAGGGAAAAAATGAAGAGGTAAAAAATAAATGCCACAAACCAAATCATGTAGTTGTCAATCTACACAAAACTCTAATCCCTCGTCATCGAACCACACTGTAAATTCTCTCAACCCTAGTTTAAGGGAAATGTTTATAACACTAATGTTTTTTGAAACAATACCTTCACTGCTCTAATTATTAGTGTGTCATGATACTCTTCTTATGTTCTCAAGAAGAGTATCTATCACTAGAGGGTGGCATGTATAAACTAAGAGGTCACTCAGAAGCTACCTTGATCCATAGAAGGCTTACTCACATAAAACTATAAATCCCTACCACATGTGAGCAAGGTAGTCATAATATTGATCGGGAAGGATGCAACCTTTGATGAAGATACAAGTCGAGAAATTTCCAACTTGAAGAAACATATGAAGAAGTCGTAGCCCCTAAAGCTGCAAAACCAATGAAGGAATTTAACCTTCTCATGATGACAGGCTTCTGGAAGAACATGATATGTTGGAGACCCAAGAACCTCTCCACATGAATATCTCACAAAAGATAAATACAGCTTGGGTCTATGATATTATTCAAGAAACAAAAAGTAATGGTGCTCAATAAGGATCCACAAAGCATAGAAAGAATCCAAAGCCATTTTTTAGTTATGTGGCTTTGATGTGTGATCTTGTAGATAAATAACCTACTTATTTTGAAGCAAATGTTCAAAATAAAGAATGGGTAGAAGCTATGACGAAAGAATACCAATCCATAATGAATAATGATGTATGGGAAATACTTCCCAATCTAGAAGGACAAAGTGTGGTACCCTTCAAATGTATCTACAATATAAAACATACAGTTGATGGAAGTATTGAGAAGTACAAAGCCATATTTGTGTCAAAAGGATTATCTCATAAGGAAGGAATTTATGATGAAGAGACATTTGCACTGATAGCAAGGTACACTTCTGTCAAAACCATCATTGCATTGCATTCAAAGCTCTTGTGATATCTAGACATGAACTTGTTTGGCAGTATGAAGGATTCATGCTTACTGTTTGGAGGTATGAATAATTCCTCCTTCCCCATTATAGTTGTAAGGTATCCTCTAATGCCCATGATCCTTATGTAACCACTCAATTTCTTCCTCCATTTATATATCCAAACCATTAGACACCAATTACACAAAGTTTGATCATGTATATACACTAATACATTTGGGCGGATTTTTCCATGAAATATTTCCACGTTTTGAACATTCGTGTATTAATACTTCTTTTTTTTATCAAGGCAGAAAAACTGTGGTAATATCGATAGTTTTAATTTTCAACGAACTTTCGTCTCTATATCAACGATATATGGCTATCTTTGCACACCTGCGAAACCAATGCCAGCTTTCAAAGGTTGATTACACGTTGACCAAGTTGTAATTAATGACATTAATAGCTCTTGGTTGTCTACATGCAGGTCAAGTTGTAATGGCATTAATAATTATCCTTTCTAAGTTGGAGTAGGCTTCTCTTTTTGTTGAAGCTTCACCACTCTACTCAGATTTAAAATTTTATTTTGTGTTACAAATATGTTGGGTCTGGGTGAAGGGGTACCCTATTGGAAAGAAGTGTTTTATTTATAAAAACGATCAACAAGCTGCATCAGCTTCCTCCTAGTCCCTCTCTGACAAGCACACAAAGTGTCTCTGTAGTCTCCAGGCTAAAAACTCAATCCTTCCATAATTGAAAGTGTAATGTGAGAATGTGCATGGAAGCATCAGTTCGTTGTACCGCCTGACTCATGCATTTTAGAAACATTTTCTATAGTTGTGATTGATTAAGCGTGGATTGAGCCCGTATTTCTTTATCAACCATATCCAAAACTAGATAGATCAGTCATACTATGCAACAATCAGTTGGTCGTAAATTCATAAAAGGTAAGCATGCATCCCTTTTTGGGGGATACAAACTAACATTGAGGCTCAAAATAACAGTTGTATTCATCGAGTCATGTACCTTATGAATGAATTTAACAACCCTGCAACTCCCTCCTTTTATTTAAACCAGATTAATTGAAACAAGAGGGTCCAGTCAACAATGACTCTAGCCAATTCATTTTTTTTAGAGACCTGATGCTCCACTAAGATATTTTTCATTAACACAATGCTAATCGCTTTCCACAGTAGAAGGACAAATTTCATTTGGACCATTTGGGACACCTAGTGTTCCAATGCCGAAACTATCAAGGTCTCGTTGTGAGTATATCAAAGGCTACTGCACAACACTTGTTGGCATCAATGAAAACTTCAGTCTGTTAGACACAATGCTCACTGAGAGGGGGGGGTGAATCAGTGAGCTAAGGCTTGAACTCAAGTTCAACTTTTTATACCAATATTATATCATTATTTCACAATTACTTCAACAACATATTTATCAAAGAACAATATCAACTAGGCACATGTCAATCATCAATTAAACACATCAATATCAAGACATTGCACAAGGGACACAAGATATAGTTTTGTAATATTTATATAAGTGGAGACTTCAATCTCCAATATGGGCTACAACCCATAAGATGGCACCACCCACCAGAATGGTTCAGTAACCTATAACTAACTAGGATGCTACAACATCCAAACAAGCTTCAACTTGTTAAAATACCAATAATTCTTTCCTCAAATCCACCCAACCTCCCTATACAAATTTCAGATTACAAATTACAATTGATACATCACACTCTTCCAAAGTTTTCCATAGGCACACACATCAAAAATACCAATCAGCAAGTCTTCATTCTATACTTGTTAGATTTTTATCATTCAAGTTAGCATTATGATCTTAGGATCTTATCTGAGAGAATAACATGCAAAGAAATAAAACACAAGAGACAATGAACACAAAGATTTTCCTCGAGGAAACCATAAAGGAGAAAACCCTACAACTTCCTCAGAGATAGAATCAGCACCAAAAGTAAAACTCGAAAACATAAAGATGATCTCTCGACAGCAGTAGTCTCTCTCTTGTCCCAACAACTTCTTTCTCACTCATGCGCCCCAGTGAGTGAGTGTGTGTGTGATAAATAGAGAGGCTCACTCTCTATTTATATTCTTTCATTCACTTAATGTCCACTTTAACATGTTAGTCCCACTTAACAATTACTTACTAGATCCGACATCTCTAAGAGAGTCTAATAACCCTAGTGACCCACAACTGTGGGATCTTTGACCCTGGATCAATAGGAGGGTTACCCACAATGAATTTACATGAATTCTTTACATTATTGAATCTCCCGATAGAAACATCTGGGCATGACATGACTCAAATACATTACAGACACACCCCAGAATAAACATCAAGGTACAATACATAAGATATACGGATGAATACATTCCGAAGTTACAAATACATCAACACTCCCTCTTAACTGGGAAGGTATTCTCTTGACACAATTTGTCAACACTAATCTTCTTCTATGGATCATCTCAGCATCTACATCTTCAAGTCATCTTCATCTTGGATCTGGATCATCACTCAATCTAGATCATCATCACTGGATCTGGATCATCACAAGGATATCATTACTGGATCTGGATCATCACTGGATCTGGATCATCACCTCTGGATCATCATCACTGGATCTAAATCATCACTCGGTCATCATCACAGGTGCTATCTCATGATTCTTCTTGTCACAGGAAGTTCTACAGAGCCAACCCTTTTTCATGCTGGTTGTAGTCCTAGCCTCCATGTAGGTCTTCTTCAGCGCTTATATCTGACCCTAATTCAGAATGGCCAGCACTCACATCTGAGCATGAGAGGAACACATCCAACACCATGTCATAAAGGTACAACACTTACATTCACCAGCATGATAGGACACAACTACTATCATCTGTGTAAAGGCACATCACTTACAATCACCAGCATGATAGGACACAACTACTATCATCTGTGAAAAGGCACAGCACTCACATCCACCAGTATGGTAGGACACACCTACTACCATCTGTGGAAAGGCACAACACTTACAATCACCATCATGGTAGGACACACCTAATACCATCTATGAAAAGGAACAGCACTTACAATCACCATCATAGTAGGACACACCTACTACCATCTATGAAAAGGATAAGCACTCACATCCACCAGCATGATAGGACAAAACTACTATCATTGTTGGAGCAGGGTCCCGCAGCTACAGAAGAAGCTGCTAGCTTTGGAGGAAAGATAAGTTTTGGCGGAGAGAATTTAAGACAAAGCTACGACGCCGTAGCACGTTTCTAGCTGGAGAGTAGAGCCGGAAACCATGACTTTTAAGATAGAAAAGTCAAGAAGGCAACGGTACCTGAGAGGATGAGAAGAGAGAGCTCACCCACTGCATTGAAGGCAATGGCGGAAGACAGGAGGGCTCAGCGACCCTCATAAAGGAGAAGGAGCAACGAGGATGAAGCATTGAAGGCGAAGTACAGAAAATCGAAGCGGTGCATAGTACCCATGATCAGTGCCGAGAAGCATGGAAGACTGTAGAGAGCTATGGTGTGACAGAAAGTGGCTACCTCAAGTACAGATATGGCTGACTGTCACTAGTTAGGTTTTGGGTTACTGTTGGGATAGGCCCACAGTGTTGTAATGGCACGACCTTCGGGCTGCCTATATAAGAATACATTTTGTATTGTAAAAGGGTTGGTTAGCGGGTTGGCAGGTTGAAGAGCTAGCTAGTCATTTAGTTAGTTAGTAGTGTTTTACAGACTATTAGACTGTTGTAAAATCCTAGCTCTGGTTCTGTTATTAGCGGTATAAATCTTATGGTAACCAGTAGCTGGCTTATAGAATATGCATGTAACGATCCGCAGGGATCGACAGGGAGGGAAGAGTGTATTGTAAAAGAGTAACATAGAAGAGAGAAGAGATCTAAGAGAGGAGATCTTAAGCTGCATATGCGGTGCAGCAGAACTGTGTTTTACCTTCCCTTGAGCTATAATAAAGAAACACAGTTCTATGGACGTAACTCCCATCCTGGGGTTGAACCACGTAAAACCTGCGTGTTTTGTGTTGAATGCATGTGATTATATTTGCTTACTGTTATATACTATTTTGCACAAGATTGTTGTTTACAGTTGATGAATGAATGTGTTAATTAGTTCACAGCAAATATAGAAGGATAAACACAAGTTAAATTCTTTGGCATGCTGTATACGGTTCATTTATGCTTTGTGTGAAACAGTCTCTATTGCAGTATTGAATAGCCTTGTATGTTAAGTCTCGCACGTCGACACGAGACACGCTAAGTGTGCTGAACCGCGGAGGTAGGATATCACAGAGAGGTGATATCGCACTGACAGAGGAGCTGCGGTGCGCAATACCGCAGGTTAAGGGCTTAGCGCGAGTAGGAGTTGCGTGTCGTACGGTGCGCGACGATGCGATAAGGTAGGAGATATCACAAGTCGGGGAAAGTGCGCACCACGGAAAGGGATCACATGACAGTATAAAGTACTATCTCGCGGATAGAAGAGCTACGAGACGAGGAGATCGCGCGATGCAAGCAAGAGGTCGCGTGATGCGCAGGAAGAGACCTCGCAGCTAGGAGAGCTGCGAGCCACCAGTGGGATTGCCATAGAACCTGGCCCAAGACACTTGAGTCCTTGGCCAACCCATTAGAGTCACTTCGGGTGAGAATTCAGGCCACTTTGCGGTCTATCGCCGAAAGGGCCATTGATCTAGGGGTGTTGTTGGTTGATTATAGTAAACCCGGGTCTGCCCATAGCAGCCAACAAATGGTTCCGTTGCCGGTTTTGAACAACTGAGCGCTAATGTTCTGTTGGCATCCCACCAGAGAATAGTTTCACCAGTGGCTGGATTCAAACCTAAGGGAGTTTTCCCAGAAAGAAAATCGGAGCCCTAAATTGAGCACAGAGGCCTGGTTAGAAAAGCATATCGCTTCAGATATACATGCTATATTTTTTGCAACCTATGGAAACGAGATTTTCGACTGGTTATCCAAGTTGACAGATAGGAACATCTTCAAGAAGAAAAGAAACATTGTCTGGACACCAGAGCTGATTCAGACCGTGCAAAACCTCGACAATTCCCTTACGAGAGTAGTAGACTTCTGGCTTGTGAGTGTGCTAGGAGGCTTCGTTACAGAATTTGCAGTTGACCAGAGAAAAAGCTTCAGTGAGGCTGAGCGGTACTTCTTCAAAGGATATCGTGGTAAGTACCTAAAGTCTCTAAACTTGTCCATTAAGATGCTGCTACATGAAAAAGGAGTAATGGACATGGTTTCAGATGAATAAGTAAAAATAGTAATGTCACAAGAGTTTGAAAGTGATTTTGATGACATTGGACGCACACGTAGTGGCAAGAAATATAAAGTAACTTTCAACTCTCCTGTATTTGGAGATAATTCAAACAATACTAGGCAGCCGAGTCCTAGTACCACAGAAGAACCATAGGGGGGAATCCCTTACCAGCCCTATACTCCACAGAAACAGACCGGGACCCAGAGTAATCCCGTGGGTACTCCATCCAGTAGTTCACAGACAGTCCCTACTGCCGTTACATCACCTTCACCTACACCTCTGAGAGGTAGCATTCCAGTCAATCAGAACCCACCGCAGAGAAATAGAATGGGAGATGATATGAAGCTACCTACCTTTAAGGGTACAGGAGCAGAGGACCTGGAACAGCATTGGTTCCTATGTGAAGCCATGTGGACCATTAAAACAATCCACGACGATAATCTTAAGCTTGTACAGTTAGTCACTACACTCAGAGATCGAGCTTTAACATGGTACATAAAGTATACCACTGTACCTAAGACACTTGCCCAAGTCAAGAATGCCATGATTAAAGAGTTTAAGAAACCTAAGTCTGAATCTCAGTGCATAACAGAACTTAAGGACATTAAGCAGCTACCATCAGAATCAGTATGGGACTTTGACCAGAAATTCAAAGCTCTTATAGACCAAGTAAGTTTTGAGTTTGCGCCAGAGAAGCATAAGGAATGGTTTATTGCAGCGCTGCTCCCTCACATCAGAGTGCCACTGATGCAGCAGAAACTCCAGACGCAAGATGACGCATTGGAGATGGCGATGAAGCTAGAAGCTTCACCTTTAGCAGAAACTAGTGCAGGCATGACAACCCTACAGAACTAGTTGGCCAACCTCACGTTACAAATACACAAACTTAAGAAAGGAAAAGAGGTTATGCAAGACATATGGTGCTTACGATGTAGAGCACAGGGTCATACCAAAGACAACTATCCAGTCTTTGCAGAATACTTAGTGTCAGGGGCTCCTAACCCCTTACCACGAACGCAAGGGCCATGGTGTGAAATATGCAGAACACAAGGACACCCACCTCAGCAATTCCCTTTGCTTCAGAAGTATGTACAGACACCTAAGAACCTATACTGTGTCTTCTGCAGCTCTGTCGGACATGATGAATAGAATTGCCGAGCCTATGATCTCATGTTAGATAGAAAACATGATGTATATAGAGTCCAGTCAGAAACACAGGGTCCAGCAGCACGACCACAGCCTGATCCGACCTATGGTGGCTGTGGAGGAGGATTCAAAGGATGAGGCTATGGAGGAGGATTTTCAAGAGGATAAGGCTTCGGCAGAGGAGAGGGTTTTGGCCGTGGTCGCGGACCAATCACTTGTTATAACTACGGAGTTGTAGGACACTACGCTAGGGACTGCCAGAGCCCCACTACTACGTGTAGTTACTGCAAATCTTATGATCATACCATTGAGGACTGTCCTACCCTGATAGCTAAGATCAAAGATACTAAGCTAGCAGTACACCAGAACATCCAGCTTATTGTTGCTGAGCAGGCAGAACCAGAACCAAGAGTCAATATTGTGACTCGTAGCGGTGCTTCCACCAGTGGGACATCGCAAGAGACTGGAAAGAACAGAAGTCAGGAGTGGGTGCGCAGAGCTCCTGGTAAAGCAACAGTACTCGACCTACAGAAGAATAAAGAGATTTCATGAAGCCAAGGCTTCCTTCGAGGAACCTACGCAATTAGGATCGCAGGTACCGCCATCTAAGGGTGTACCGCAACAAGTACCTTGTGTCGATAGCCCAGAACAGATACCGCAGGCTACCACATCGGGAAGATGCGACGAGGATGAATCAACAGGAAGTATACAATCCTTCCTGCGCAGTTGTTTGAAGCTCTTGAGAAATGAAAAAGATATCGGCCAGCTACAGTGCATCATAGATCAATGTCAGCAACCTTCTCTCTTGGGTAGTGCACACTGCGCTGTCCATAATATTACAGGACATACAAGGACCAGAAAGGAGATGAAACTCATAGCACAGATTGAAGAGTTCGAAATGGATGAAGTCGTCTTAGATATGGGATCAGAGGTGAATGTTCTAACTAAGCAGACATGGGAACAGATGGTTAGCCCTCAGTTAGCCATATCACCTATCCACCTGAGACTAGCTAATCAGCAACGAGTATCACCATTAGGTCGACTGCCGCAGGTTCCAGTTGACATTGACGGAGTTCGTACTTTTGCGGACTTTGAGGTTATATAAATCATTGGCGACAGTCGACCATATCCAGCACTATTAAGTATTGATTGGGAAATTGGTAGCAAGGCTGTCATCGACCTAAAGAGAAGACAAATGACCTTTGAGGATGCGCAGATCCGGGTCATCGCACCGCTAGATCCTTACCGAGGTCCTAGATACATTGAACCTATCCGAGCTGAGGACGAAGCACATAACATGGATAGTCTCTACCATATGACTGCGAACCAGAGCGACTACATCAATCCAACCACAGAAGGGCACATTAGTTGGCAATGCAACAGCTCATGCGCATCGGATTCCGATATTGGTCTAGAGAACTGGCAGAACAGACTTTACGAAGTCTCAGCGCGTAGATGTGCGTTTATGAGTAAATCACTGTGATGGATTGGCGCGGAGACCACTGAGATTCCATCGTATCATGGTCTAACAGATATTCAGGAATTCCTTGAGCAGTTTGAGCAACAGATGCCTTATGAGAAGAGGATCGCAGCTATGGACCTTGCAGTACGAGCCACACCTGCAAGATGGTGGTACACGCATAAAGAAAATATCGCATCATGGGATGATATTAAAAGATTGATGGCCATCAGATTTTCGGTCAACAAAGAGTATGTCCCACAGAAGTACACAGGAGAAACTGACCCCAAGGCACACATTCAGACATGTGAACAGAACTGGTCGGACATTCCAGAGGATGAATGGGTTCACAGATTCATTCACACATTGGACATAGTTCCAAGGAACTGGTACACAGAGACCGAGTTGCGCAAGGGGACGACCACATGGTCACTGATGACAGACAGTTTCCTACTTACCTTCGTGTTTGAATTAGAACATCCAAGTGTTGCTCAGGCCCTAGACATAATCAAGATCAAGATATTCAAGGACTGTACCATCTCAGTGCAGGCTCAACCTGAGTGGACCATTCAGTTGCAAGACATGCTTGAGTGCTATAACTTCGCAGCAAAGACAGACAATGAAGATAAGGATGAGGATGAGGATCCTCACAACACCAACATTCCAGAGTTAGAAGGAACTCGCAATGTTGGGGGACCACAGCTAGAGATTCCAGCAATCACCGAACCTATCAAGATTAAAAAGATCAATATTGGCACAGATGCAGAACCTAAGTTTTCCTCTATTGGAGACTATTGGAAGGATGAAACAGTAGGACAGATTGCAGATTTGCTACATGACTATTAGGACCTATTTCCCACCAAGTTCACAGAGATGAAGGGAATAGTTGGAGACCTGGGAGTTATGAGGATACCATTGAAGGAGGATGCTAGACCAGTTAAGCAGCACCCATAGAGATTGAATCCACGCTACAAAGAAAAAGTAAAGGACGAAATCGATAAGATGCTAGCAGCAGGCATCATTGAGCCAGTAGAAGAAAGCGAATGGGTTAACCCCATGGTCGTACAAGAAAAGAAAACAAAAGGAGACATCAGGATCTATGTTGATCTGCGTAAGTTCAACGATGCATCGCTTCACGACCCATTTCCGACACCGTTCACTGATGAAGTAATAGACAACGTGGGAGGATAGGAGGTCTACTCCTTCACTGATGGGTTTTCAGGCTACAATCAGATCAGAATACATCCAGAAGATCGGTCCAAGACCACCTTTGCAACAGAATGGGGCTCGTTCCAGTATACGGTAATTCCCTTTGGTCTTAAGAATGCACCAGCTATATTTTCTAGAGTAGTCGTTGCTGTATTTAAAGAATACATTCATAAATTCTTAGAAGTATATTTTGATGATTGGACTGTATTTGGACTAATTGAAAAGCATATAGGAGACTTAAGACTGATGTTAGAGAAATGTAGGCAGTACCAGATTTCTCTAAACTTGAAGAAATGTATATTTTGTGCGCCATTTGGTATTTTGTTGGGTCACATTGTTTGCAGACAAGGCTTGATGGTAGACCCCGCGAAGATTGCCATCATTGTAAATATTCCAGCACCCAACTCAGTCAAGCAACTGAGGACAGTACTTGGTCATACCGGGTACTACAAAAAGTTCATCAAGGGCTACGCAAAGATCACAGCACCAATGGAGAAATTGCTCAAGAAAGATGTAAAATTCCTATGGAACGAGGAATGTCAGCAGAGTCTAGACATGATTAAAGAGAAGATGGTTACAACACCCATCTTAGTATTTCCCGACTAGACTAAGCCATTTCATGTACATGTGGATGCATCTGGCATCGCATTAGGGGTTGTTTTAACACAACCAGGAGAAGGGGACATTGACCACCCTATCGCATATTCCAGCAGGAAGCTCTCGATAGTAGAAAAGAACTACACCACAACTGAAAGGGAAGGATTAGCTATGGTGTATGCACTGCAGAAGTTTAGGCACTACTTGTTGGGTACCCCGTTCAAGATGTTTACTGACCATTCTGCGTTAAAGTATTTGGTCAATAAACCAGTGTTAGGGGGGAGAATCTGTAGATGGTTACTCCTCTTTCAGGAGTATGATTTTGAAATCATTGTGAAACCAGGAAGACTGAATGCAGGACCTGATCATTTGTCGTGGATAAACTCAGGAGAAGAGCCAAGTAACCTAGATGGCAATCTACCGGATGCTTCGTTGTTCTCTATACAGATTGCAGATGAGTACTATGCCGATATTATTCAATTTCTCACTACGGGAGTAGCACCTGACGAGTTTACCAAGCAGCAAAAGAAGCAGCCGGTTTTTAAAGCAGCAGCCTTCACCCTCATCGCAGAACACCTATAAAAGTTAGGCCCAGATGAAGTTTTGCGTAGATGTGTGATGCCGCATGAAAAAGACGCTATTATCAGAGAGGCACATTCAGGAACCGCAGGAGGTCATTTCGCAGGAAAGCCGACTGCGCAGAAAATACTAGAGGCAGGATTATGGTGGCCTACGTTGTATAAAGACACCAAGGACTTTTGTAGATGCTGCGATATCTGCCAAAGGGTAGGAAAACCCTCGCGATGCGATGAAATTCCGCTGCGACCGCAGGTTACGTTGCGCGCATTTGACAAATGGGCTATAGATTTTGTGGGTCCTATCAACCCACCAGGAAAGCGCACTGGTGCGAGATATATTATCACTGGAACAGAGTACCTCACCAGATGGGCAGAGGCCAAAGCAGTAAGACATTGTGATGCTGCTATAGCCACACAGTTCCTGTTTGAAAACATCATCAGTAGGTTTGGATGCCCATTAATTTTGATGAGTGATCAAGGCACACATTTCTTGAACAGTACTATTGAGGCATTGACAGAAGAATTCCAGATCCAGCACCATAAGAGCACTCCCTACCACCCACAGGCTAATGTTACATTGGAGGCCTTTAATAAGATTTTAGAAAATGCTCTTACTAAGATCTGCAATAGCCAGAGGAATGATTGGGACCTCAGAGTTAACGCTGTCTTATGGGCGTACAGGACCACATGCAAGAAACTTATAGGACACACACCTTTCATCTTAGTATATGGACAGGAGGCTGTTATGCCTATGGAGTATATTCTTCCCAGTTTAAGAATCGCTCAGATTACCGAGATGACTGATACAGACACAGTTGAGGAAAGGTTAGCACAGTTGCTTACCTTATAAGAAGACAGATTCATCACCGGATTCCATCAGAAAGTGCAGAAGGCATGAGAAAAAGCTTGGCATGACAGACATATTAAGAATAAGACTTTCAAGATCGGAGACCTAGTGCTCCTATATGACAAAAAATTCATTAAGTTTCCAGGGAAGTTCAAGACACATTGGCTGGGGCCATATCAGATACAGCACGTCACAGAGGGAAGTGCCGTTCAGCTCAGCCAGCTGAATGGGGAGATTTTGCCCACATGGATTAATGGTAGTAGGCTTAAGCCCTATAGTGATAGCCACCCCACCTCTTAACCAGTCGAAGCAGTGCAGATGTCCAGTGTAGTTGAAAGGAGGCATCGCACCGGGAACAAGTCTACACCGGCATATATTACTCAAAAAAAAATAAAATTGTTTTATGCAGGTGATGCGGAGTCGCATCGCAGTAGCGCAATGTTTCCCTGTGCCACGTACTCATTTTTGCAACCGACAAAGGCCAGTCAAGTCAGCAGATGGCAGGTAGTTAATGAGGTAATGCTCCATATATCTTACTGTAGATTTGGCAGCAGTATAATAAATTTTTCCAGATTTGGAAAATCTCCGACGAGACTGACGCCTGTGCACACACGTTTCGAGGGAAATTCGATCGGATTTCTGCATTTATTAGGGATCGGATGGCGGGTGTGGTCTTGTCCAGGAATTAATGACGACCGACGGGTTCAGTCTAGATGACCGTTGCATCCGGGATTATCGTATTGGGCATACAAGTAGCAAGTATTCAAGTGGGACGGTTACATTTCCAGAAAAGCCGAGAGCCATAGAGTTAAGTCGTTAAGAGTTCTGTGTCCAGAGCTAAGTGGTTATAGAGTGCTGTGATTTTTAGAAGTTGCAGCCATTGCACGTCCACCATTTCATACGAAGACGGTTCTATTTGAGGACAAACCTCTAGAAGGCATGTTGAGACGGTTCGACCCTGGTGGCCGTAGGTCCGCCATGACGACGTTGCCCAAGGTTGTGAAACTAAGTACAGCACAAGTCAGACAGCTGCTAAGGATGAAGAGTCAATTGCCAGAAGTAGAAGTTGTCACCAAAGTCTCTACTAAGGAGAAGAAGAACGCCGAGCCGATCACTGAAGATAAGAAAGTAGAGTAGAAGAATGATGAGAAGAAATCTCCCGCTAGGTGGAAAGTAAAAATGAGAAAAATAAAGCAATGGGAGAAGGTCGCTAACCTATCTGATCAGCTAAGAAAAGCACCAAAGATTGCGGAGGCAACGCAACAAAAATCGGATGATCAGAGGCATCATGTGTACCTAGAGCACTTCGAAGAGAAGAGAAGTGGAAGAGGACAGCAAACCCAGCGGACGGTAGAGTTCCAGAACACGGACAAAGGCTTGTTCTTGGAACAAAATTCATGGTTTTCCCCTCCTTCATACACAAGGCTCCAAACTGAATGAAATGTTTGAGAGGGCTGGAAGATACAGACTTTCCTTGTGATAAAATTTCTAACCCAAATAAAGAGGAAAGGATATCTGTAGAAAACCTTTCAAACATTAGAAGGCTCTTAAAAGGTTTCAGGAGCGAAGAGAGCAAAACCATGACATTGGGCAGGAAGGATAAGAGAGCCCAGCGAACCAAGTTACATAAACTATAAAGAGAGTGTCGAAGTGATGAAGAAGGAAGTCGAAGGACTTCATGACAGGTTGCAGAGGGCTTCGCAGGAAGCCAAGGAAAAGCTACAGCAGGAGAAGCCCGCTGCAGGTGGCTCGAGTGCGAGCCACAAGTAAGCGTTAGGGGACTGTTGGAGCAGGGTCCCGCAGCTATAGAAGAAGATGCTAGCTTTGTCGGAAAGATAAGTTTTGGCGGAGAGAAGTTAAGACAGAGCTATGACGCCGTAGCACGTTTCTAGCTGGAGAGCAGAGCCGGAAACCATGACTTTTAAGATAGAAAAGTCAAGAAGGCAACGGTACCTGAGCGGCCGAGAAGAGAGAGCTCACCCACTGCATTGAAGGCAGCAGCGGAAGACAGGAGGGCTCAGTGACCCTCATAAAGGAGAAGGAGCAACGAGGATGAAGCATTGAAGGCGAAGGACAGAAAAGTGAAGCGGTGCATAGTACCCATGATCAGTGCCGGGAAGCAGGGAAGACTGCAGAGAGCTGTGGTGTGACGGAAAGCGGCTACCTCAAGTACAGATATGGCTGACTGTCACTAGTTAGGTTTTGGGTTACTGTTGGGACAGGCCCACAGTGTTGTAATGGCATGACCTTCGGGCTGCCTATATAAGAATACATTTTGTATTGTAAAAGGGTTGGTTAGTTGGTTGGTAGGTTGAAGAGCTAGCTAGTCATTTTGTTAGTTATTAGTGTTTTGCAGACTATTAGACTGTTGTAAAAGCTTAGCTCTGGTTCTGTTATTAGCAGTAGCAATCTTATGGTAACCAGTAGCTGGCTTATAGAATATTCATGTAACGATCCGCAGGGATCGACAGGGAGGGAAGAGTGTATTGTAAAAGAGTAACATAGAAGAGAGAAGAGATCTAAGAGAGGAGATCTTAAGCTGCATATGCGGTGCAGCAGAACTGTGTTTTACCTTCCCCTGATCTATAATAGAGAAACACAGTTCTGTGGACGTAACTCCCATCCTAGGGGTGAACCATGTAAAACCTGCATGTTTTGTGTTGAATGCATGTGATTATATTTGCTTACTGTTATGTAATATTTTGCACAAGATTGTTGTTTACAGTTGATGAATGAATGTGTTAATCAGTTCACAGCAGATATAGAAGGATAAACACAAGTTAAAGTCTTTGGCATGCTGTATACGGTTCATTTATGCTTTGTGTGAAACGGTCTCTATTGCAGTATTGAATAGCCTTGTATGTTAAGTCTCGCACGTCGACACGAGCCACGCTAAGTGCGCTGAACCGCGGAGGTAGGATATCACAGAGAGGTGATATCGCACCGGCAGAGGAGCTGCAGTGCGCGATACCGCAGGTTAAGGGCTTAGCGTGAGTAGGAGCTGCGTGTCATACAGTGCGCGGCGATGCGATAAGGTAGGAGATATCGCAAGTCGGGGAAAGTGCGCACCGCGAAAAGGGATCGCACGACAGTATAAAGGACTATCTCGCGGATAGAAGAGCTGCGAGACGAGGAGATTGCGCAACGTGAGCAAGAGGTCATGCAATGCGCAGGAAGAGACCTCGCAGCTAGGAGAGCTGCGAGCCACCAGTGGGATTGCCACAGAACCTGGCCCAAGACACTTGAGTCCTTGGCCAACCCATTAGAGTCAGTTCGGGTGAGACTTCAGGCCGCTTTGCGGTCTGTCGCCGAAAGGGCCAGTGATCTAGGGGTGTTGTTGGTTGATTATAGTAAACCTGGGTCTGCCCATAGCAGCCAACAATCATCTATGGAAAGGCACTGTACTTACATTTGATCATGTGGGAACCAATCCTACAGTCACCTCAGAATGGCCCTCAGCCCTAGGCTGAGGACTCCTGGTAACTGACCAGGTACCTCCATTCAGAGAATGGCAATAGCCCTTATATCTGATCATGTAGGAACAAATCCTACAGTCACATCAGATGGCTCTCAGCTCTAGGCTGAGGATTCCTGGTAACTGACCAGGTACATCCATTCAAAGAGTGGAAATAGCCCTAATATATGATCATGTAGGAACCAATCCTGCAGTCACATCATAATGGCTCAACACTCACATCTGACATGGAAGGAACCAATCCTCTCACCATGAAAAAATGGCCTAGCCCTTACATCTAACCATGGAAGGAACCGATCCTCTCACCATGTCAGAATGTCTCACGGACTCATGATTTCCCCTTGGAGGGAACCTCGATCTGGAAAACACCAAGCTTCTCCCTGAAGTACTCAAACTTCACTTTGGACATTTCTAGGATAGAATCACATCAGGGCTGATTACGTTCAAGGATAACCTGCAAGCCTCGCCAAGACAGATTACATCCGAGGACAACCTATAGGTCTGTTTACATCCAAGAAACCTATGATATTTTCCAGGATTTATGCTCAGACAACCTGTCTCACCGACTATGCTAGAACTCCCTCTTTCGAGAGATCTCAATTTGGATCACATACTGGAGCTTCGCTGCTCCTCTCTCTTAAATAGCAAGTGGCAACATATTTTTCCTTAGCTGTACTCAGCGCCATGCAGGACTCCATCCTTTCAAACTAAGAGATCACACTTGATCCCATACTAAAGTAGCACCTCGAAGTGCACTTCCTATCAATGCAATTGCCTACCCAATACGAATTCACATAACCCTCCAGGTTAATCTTCTACTTCGCCTCATACTTGAGCCCATAATCAACTGTACCCCTTAGGTACCTCAGAATATTCTTTGCAACAATCGAGTGAACATGTCTTGGATCTATCAGGAACTGGCTCAAGGTGTTCACACTAAAGAAAATATCTAGTCTCATATTTGTCAGGTAAATCATCTGACGATACATCGTGGCATCAATTGAATCTGATGAAGCAACACTCAATAGCTTCAAGTTTGATGCCATAGGTGTGGTCATGGCCTTGCAGTCCATCATCCTGAAGCTCTTTAGGATCTCTACTACATACTTCCCTTGTCCACACCTCCATTCCTAGAACGTAGTGCATCATCCCCAAGTCCTTTATCTTGAACTCGGCAGCAGGTCTTCTTCTTGCAAATTTAATGAGTTTCCCTTTTCTGTCAAAAACAGGTCATCGACATATAACAGGAGCATCACTGGTCTTTCGCCTTCAACCTTGAAGCAAAGGTTGGAATCTGCTTTACTCTGAGTAAAGCCTAGAGTCATCAGTAATCTATCCATCCTATCATACCATGTCAAACCTCGGGCTCTTCTGCAGTCACTCCCTCCAAAGTGGAGCATCATACTCCCTCTGTCTTTTGTACTCTATGCACTGAAACATTCTGTACCGGAGTGACAAGTAGCTTCCTCTGCTACTAATATTCTATGTATCCATCTAGGATCATTGGATACCAAGATCCTCTATCTTGAAATTTTTTAAAAGTTCTTCTTGCACCCATCTGTGAGCTTGTCATCCTCTATAGACTTTCATCTTCAACCTTGTAGCAAAGGTTCAGATCTTCATCAAGCTCCTCATGTATGTGTTATCCTATCGGTGTCTTATGAGCCCGTACAATGCCTTCTTTCATTTGCACACATGATTCTGCTTGTCATGTGTCTTCACTTCTAGTGGCTGCAAATGTCTCTTCATAGTCTATGCCTTCTTTCCATGAGAAGCATCATGCTACGAATCCTGCCTTGTATCCCACGATGTTTCCATCTACTGTATGATGGAACTACGAACTTACCTTCATGTATCAATACTACATCCTAGACATCATTCTTCTTGAACTGGTCTTCCCTCTCATCTTGGTTACTTCTTCAGAGCTGGAAGGTTCTACATCAATGATGTCCCTGCATTCATCATATTATTCTTCATCTTGGATTCTTTCTTGAATTGTTGTCACATGTTCTTCGGAACAAGTCTCACCCTTCTTTGCTTGTAGGCTATTGTCTGCGATCTTTCCTACAAGTGGCTCAAATGCATTAGTTGTATGGTTAGAAACATTTCATAAGGTATATTCATAATGAAAAATTCTTACGCATAAACGTATGATCATGCAACTATTTATCCAATACAACATTCATCCATATCTCACAGAAACTTTATAGATTTCGTCCATCTCTACCAGGACAACATTGAGATTGTGCACTAATCCAATATGTCAGCAAAGAGGTTTCATTCTAGATAAGTAGCAATGGAGAGTTGTATAGCACCATGAGCTACTTACCCATCACATGCATATTAGTAGTATAATGTCATTAATGCAAACATTCTATTATGCATAATACATCAACTGAATATAAACAAATGCATAACAAAACAATATCATGAAATGACAATTGAATACTTATCTTTATTTGTTTCGTGGGTAGACTTCTTCTTGAGCCTTCAGCTTCATCATCTTCTTGATTCATCATTTCTTATCCGAATGATAAGATGGATAAGAGGTTCTTCAAGAGTTGAGTTCTTCATATTCCTCATCACTTGAGGGATATTTTTTGGATGGTGAGAGCTTGATCTTCAGTTGCTCCCATCTTCTCTTCTCTTATTATGAGTCGAGCTTCTTCTTCTTCCTAGAGTCTGCTAAAAATAATCACTTCCTTCTGGCACACATTCCTCACATGAATACATCCAATGATCCTAGGAGGCCATTCAAG
This sequence comes from Pseudotsuga menziesii, assembly GCA_001517045.1. Taxonomy (NCBI): domain Eukaryota; kingdom Viridiplantae; phylum Streptophyta; class Pinopsida; order Pinales; family Pinaceae; genus Pseudotsuga; species Pseudotsuga menziesii. The sequence goes on from LPNX010944658.1 coordinate 214,399, forward strand.
GTGGCTACCACTTCTGCATTATCCACTTCTTCTTCTACTGCTACAAGTTTTTCTTTGATTTGAGAGACCCTCGTAAAGTATGACTGTATGGTCTCTGCATTCTAGATCTTCACATTCTTCAACTGTTTTCTCAAACTCATATTCCGATTTATGTTCTTCCCTTCAAATATTTTGGTCAAGGAATCAAACATCTCGTTCAGTGTCTTTAGGGAAGACACTTGTGGTATAAGGTGATCCGTGATTGGATCAACAATGATCTTGTTGGCCTTGACCAAGTTCTTCTTGTGTAAGGCTTTAGCCTCATCTCACTCTAGAACTGGAACCTCTCTACTTATGTAGGTGTCTAATTCATTTCCTTCAATAACTAATGAAGATCCTATACTTCCATGCTTGGAAGTTGTCAACTTCACCAAGCTTATCATCAAGCTGATGTGATAGATCACTTTGAAATGAGAACCTCAAATGAAAATAGTAAAATATTAGATCTTACCGATTTGAGGTGTCCATCCTGGTTTCGGAGCTGGCTGATCTAAGGTTTTTCAAAGAAACCCTAATTTTCAAAACTTGGAATATTTTAGATCTGATTGGATAGAAAGATAGATCTCTTCAAGGCGAGCTTTCCAAAGTACTACTTTTCTGAAAACAGTGGAGGGAAGCTCCTGGAACAGGAAGCCCTAGTTTACCGATTTCTTCTGCAGAAATTTCTGATACTGTTTCTACGGTATCTAAGAAATTATGGCTCCTCTATGTCTAAAAATTTGAACTAAGGTAGCCTCTCATGTCCCTGTTTCAACACCATAGGTTTCATCAGAATTGGTTTCACCAATTGGGACTTATGAGCATTTTTCCAAGGTGACCTGTTCAGAATAGCGAAGTTGTACGGAATTCCATGTGTCACTGTTGGGTGAGTGCACAAAGTTGATGGACCTTTTAGATGCAATGGTAGAATGAAGTCAATAACTCTTGATCCATAAAATAGAAATCATCCCAAGTGATCTCGACCCTGCCAAGCCTAGTCCGAACGCTGCCAACATGCATGCCAATTAGGATAGTACACAAAAACGCTCTCCTATTTTACCTTGCAAAAACATGCTCCCGTTTTGCTTCAATAAAACGCGCTCCTATTTTTCTTCATTAAAACGCGCTCTTGTTTTGCTTCCATAAAACGTGCTCCCGTTTTGCTTCAATAAAACGCACTTTTGTTTTGATTTAATAAAACGTGCAAAATGGGGGGGGGCTCCTTAGTGGTAAGGGGAGACATAGGGATGTGTGTATGAGAGAGAGAGAGAGAGAGAGAGAGAGAGAGAGAGAGAGAGAGACAAAGA